>JAAAKG020143110.1:0-11443 GCA_010014905.2 Druon quercuslanigerum
TAAATTCTCTACTAACGTAATATACTGCCAATGTAAAAATAATAATATTTAAATCAGATTTCTTGTCCCAAAGGCAAAATTTTAATGCTTTAGGGAAATTAATTTTTAAAAATTGAACACGCCCTCGATAAAATTTCCTGCCTAAGAAATGGAAATTCTAGGTTTCTCAGAAAAAAAAGAAACCTTAAAAACAAAAAAATTAGATTCTTGTTAGGTGAAATTACTCTTTTTTTTCTTAAATACAAATTCGAATGATTCTTCAACAAAAAAAAAAAAAAAAAAAGTTTCAAGCAAGTAATTAAATTGTTGTTAAATTATTAATTCTGAACAAAAAATGTATCAGTTAATTAAAAAAAAAATTTAATTTTTAATCAAAAACAGTTGACCAAAAAGTAATTTAAAAAAATTGAACACGCCCTCGAAAAAATATTCTGCCTAAAAAAATGGCAATTCCAGGTTTTCCGGGTTTTCCAGGGAGAAAAACCTCTTTTAAAAATAGGAACCTTAAAAACATAAAAAATTAGATTATTGTTACGTGAAATTCCTCATTATTTTCTTAAATACAAGTACAATAGGATTTCTAGTTACAATAATAACTCTTGAACCAAAAAATTAATTGAAAAAAAACATTACCTTTCAAGCAAGTAATTAAATTTTCGTTTAAAAATGAATTCTGATCGAAAAATGTAGTTTTTTTTTAAATTTATTTTTAAAAAAACTATTTAAAAAAAACATTTTTTAATTTTTAATATAAAACAGTTGAATTCAATCAAAAAGTAATTTTTAAAAAATTGAACACGCCCACAAAAAAATTTCCTGCCTAAAAAAATGGCAATTCCAGGTTTTTCAGGAAGAAAAAACCTCTTTTAAAAAATAGGATCCTTAAAAACATAAAAAAATTTAGATTTTTGTTACGTGGAATTCCTCTATTTTTCTTAAATACAAGTACGAATAAATTTCTAATTATTTAAAACAAATTTTTAATTATATTAACTTTCAAGCACGTAATAAAATTTTAGTTTAAAAAAATGAATTCTGAACGAAAAAAGGAGTGGTTTTTAAAAATTTTATTTAAAAAAAAAACATTTTTTAATTTTTAATCAAATACAGTTGAATTCAACCAAAAAGGCGACTTTTTAATGAGTTGAATTTTCATCAAAACACATGAATTTTTAACCGAGGCTACTGTTACAAGTGAAGAATCATTGTTATATTTTCCAGGAAGAAAAACCTCTGTTAAAAAATAGGAACCCTACAAACATAAATAAAAACTAAATTTTTCTTACGTGAAATTCCTTTTATTTTCTTTAATACAAGTACTGCCGTCTTATGCGTGTACATAAATAAAAAGTCACAAAAAACTACATCGCACGATAGCATTATGTATTGACAAAAATACACAAGTGTAAAAAAGTCCTTCGTGTAAAGAATAAACTTTCGCCTAGCCTCCTACATTTTGCATAAAAAGAATCACAATATTCCGTTTCTGTATAGGAAATCTCTGATATGTGCCCACAAAAATACTGATATCTGACAATGACGATATAGAAAATGAAGCTGCAATTCTTATTAAAATTCGCCTCGATTCAAACATTTTTCCGTATATTTTACAGGCTCTCCTATATTTTATAGGCTCTCCTATATTTTATAAAACCTCTCCACTTGGCTATGTGAAATGTAAATTGTAAAGGCTTGAGAGAGGCTCCTTGATCATACTGCAAAAAATTCCTAATTATTTATATAATATATAGCTTCTTTTACAAAGTCCTCCACCGTCCTATCCGCCACCGGTAGCGACTTAATCTCTACTTTTTATTTTTTCTTATTATTTACAATATCAAATATTCTTTTAAAAGTGAAACAGACTTTTTCTTTAGAGAGCCAGCTGCTAGATCTTAAGTTCAACAAATTAAAAATTCGCTCTTTGAGTATTTTTTTTCGTGAGTATAAATTAATTAACTGAGCAATGATTCAACCATATTTGTTTTATCACCTTTGGCAGCAAATTAAAACTATCGTAGGTATTTAACAGTGGCTAGTTACTTAAAAAAATGCGGTTTTCCAAGTGCTAAAAAAGCTGTGTCGGGACCCTTTCCAATTAAAATGCGCAATATTGCGCAATATACTCCACTGAGTACTTGCGCACTGCGGCCCTTCCGAGGCGAGAGTCGCAACATTATCTCGCTGATTTCTCGTGTTATGTGATAACAAACATTTGTGAATATAAAACATTTAAAGCTCTCTTTGCATTTCTTTTTTAAACACAACTGTGTATATTAACAATCTTGTCTGCTCAATTATTTAACTACACAATTTGTCTAATGTATTTCTCGATTAAAACTTATCCCTTTTGTTTTAGGTACACTCGGTTACACCCACATCCACACATTCTCACACGTACAATTCTATATCTATAATTTGTGCAAAAGCTAATTTTTTAGGAAATTACTGTTCACTCAAAACAAGTATTTTTCCATTCAAACATATGAAAAGTAAAGGACAAATATTTTGTCTCTTTTTTTGATATAAATAAGTCAAGGATGTTTTCATTGGTCACATTTTAAAATGGCGAAAGTCACTGGCCAAATTTTCTTTTTAAAAATGTCGTGGAATGTTTTTCTCTAATCTAGCTTTAATCGCAATAATCTGATTATGAGAACTTGAAACACCTCAGGGGCCGTCCATAAACTAAATTATTCATTTTTAATTTTTATAAATTTTCAATCCAATTTTATAATCAAAAATTTTCAAATCAAAGGGACAATAATTCAACAAAAATGGTGATATTTTCAAGCTAAAAAGTCGAATATTTAAAAAAAAACAGTTGAAAAGATGAATTTTTATCGAGGAAGTTAATTGTTTATCAAGAAAGATGAATTTTTTATCAAATTGTTGGATTTTTAAATGAAAAAAATTTTTACAACAACAAAAAATTGAATTTTTACGAAAATAGATGAATTTTCAAGCAAAAACTTTTTTCGAACAAAAAATTGAATTTTCAACCCAAAAATACAAATTTTTAACAAAAAAAATTATTTTAAACCAAAGACGAATTTGCAATAAAAAATAGTTAAGTTTTTAATGAAATAATTAAATTTCATACCAAAATTTTCAACAAAATTTGCAACCAATTAGTATTTTGTATTTTGCTGAAACAAATTATAAATAATTTTAAAAAACAGTTGTATTTTTTACAAAAAAAAAAAGTTAATTTTCGACCAATTAGCTAAATTTATTAATAAATAATTAAATAGTTTACCTTGTAAAGAAATAGTTGAATTTTCAACCAAAACATATGACATTTTTACGAAAATAGAATAATTTTCAAGCAAAAAAAATGTATTTCCTACATTTTAATGATTTTTTTTACAATAGCTTTTTTAACTAGATAGTTAAACTTTCTAGTTAAATTTTCAACCAAGAAAATTAACTTTCTACAGAAAGACGAAATTTCAACAAAAATAAACAAATTGTATAACCAAACAGTGGTTTTCTTTACCAAAAAATATGAAATTTTTACGACCAAAAAAATGTTTACAAAAAAGAAAATGGAATTTTCAAATCTAAAATATTAATTTTTAACAAAGAAAGTTAATTTTCGACCAAATATTTAGTTGAAAATTCATCTTTATGGTTAAATTTCACTATTTTTTATTGAAAAAACATTTTTTTTGCGTTGAAATATATCGTTTGTCGGATATTTATATTTTTTTGTTGAAAATTTAATTACTCAGATAAAATTTGACCTACTTTTTTCAGAATTCACCTTTTTGGGGGGTAAAGATTTATCACTTTACTTAAAAAAAGTTCTTTTTTTCCTTGCAAATTTAATTATTTCCCCAAAAAAACTTTTTTTTTCAAAATAATTTTTTTAACATAAAGTTTAACTGTTCCATTTTTTCTTCAAATTGCATCTTCTCTAGTTGAAAATTCAACTCATTGTTTGAAAACTTTGTACTTTGTTTAAAATACGTCATTTGTGGTAGAAAAATAATCTTGTATAAAAATTCCTCTTTTTAGTAGAAAAGTCATTTCTCTCGTTAAAAATTTAATTATTTTCATAAATACTTATTTTTCCGTTGAAGATTTATCTTTGTAGTTGAAAAGTAATTTTTATGTTTGAAAGCGTTACTACTTTTTTTTATTTGAAAATTTTTCTTTCTCAATTAAAAATTCGTTATTACTGGTAGAAAATATTCTTGGTTAAAAGTTCATCCTTTTGGTTAAATTCAAATATTTCTTATTCAAACGTAAAAGCTACTTTTGGATTAAATACATTCTTTGTTGAGAATTCATATTTTTTGGATTGAAAATTTAGCTTCTGGAGGAAAATTCATTTTTCATTGTTAATGATACATCATTTTGGTTAAAAATCATCTATTTGCTTGAAAATCTAATAATTATGTTAAAAACAATATTTTTTTTTACAAAATTAATCTTTTTAGTTGAAAATTCTTCTTTTTTAGTAGAAAATTTATCTTCTTGGAGAAAAACTCCTTTTTGTGTGTAAAATTCAACTATGCGGTTGAAAGATCGGATTAAAAAATGCATCTGTTTGTTTGAAAAATGATCTTTTTCATTTGAAAATTATGTATTTTGTTAAAAAATAATGAATTTTGTAAAAAATTCTTCTTTTTCAGTAAAAAATTTATCTTCTTACAGGAAAATAATTTTTTCGTAAAAAATGCAACTACGTTATTGAAAGTTCAAAATGGAAAGTTTTAGTTAATAATACATCATTTTAGTTCAAAAGTCATCTGTTTATTTAAAAATTAAACTATTTTGTTAAAAAAATCTTTTTTTGTGTGATAAACTTAATTCTTTTAGTTAAAAATTTATCTCTTTTGTTGAAAATTACGTATTTTTGTAGAAAAATTATGTATTTTGATGAAAAATAATATATTTTGTTAATAATTATTCTTTTCAGAGAAAAATGCATGTTTTTGTGGAAAATGCTACTACGTGTTTGAAAGTTCAGATTCAAAGATTTATCTGTTTGTTTGAAAATGTAACTATTTTGTTAAAAATTCCCATTTTTTTGTAAAAAATTAAATCTTTCAGTTGAAAATTCATCTTTTTTGTTGAAAAGTATGTATTTTATTGAAAAATTATGTATTTTGTTGAGAAATTATGTATTCTGTTAAAAAATAATGAACTTTGTAAAAAATTCTTCTTTTTCAGTAAAAAATTTATCTTCTTAAAGGAAAATAATTTTTTCGTGAAAAATGCAACTACGTTTTAGAAAGTTCAACTGCATTGATAAAAATTCATTTTTTTTATTTAATAATACATCACATTAGTTCAAAAGTCATCTGTTTGTTTTAAAATTTAACTATTTTATTAAAAAATCTTTTTGTTTGTGAAAAAATTAAATCTTTTAGTTTAAAATTCATCTCTTTTGTTGAAAACTATGTATATTTGTTGTAAAATTATGTATTTTGTTGAAAAATAATCTATTTTGTTGATAATTATTCTTTTTCAGTAAAAAATGCATGTTTTTGTGGAAAATGCTACTACGAGGTTGAAAGTTCAGTTTTTTTTTTGTAAAAAATTAAATCTTTCAGTTGAAAATTCATCGTTTTTGTTAAAAATTATGTATTTTATTGAAAAATTATATATTTTGTTAAAAAATAATGAATTTTGTAAAAAAAAAATTCTTTTTCAGTACAGAGGGAAACTCATTTTTTGTGAAAAATGCAACTACGATTTTGAAAGTTCAACTGCATTGATAAAAATTCATTTTTAGTCAATAATACAACATTTTAATTAAAAAGTCATATGTTTGCTTGAAAATTGAACTATTTTGTTAAAAATTAGTTTTTTTTTGTAAAAAATTAATCTTCACAGTTAAAATTATGCATTTTGTAAAGAAAACATCTGTTTGTTTGAAAATTTAACTATTTTGTTAAAAATTCATTTTTTGTTGTTGTAAGAAATTAAATCTTTTAGTTGAAAATTCATCTTTTTTGTTGAAAAACTATGTATTTTCTTGAAAAACGATGCATTTTGTTACAAATTATTCTTTTTTAGTAGGAAATTCATTTTTCTCCGGAAAGTTCATATTAAAAAATTCATCTGTTTCTTTAAAAATTTAACTATTTTGTTAAAAATTCGTTTTTTTTTTTAAATTTAATCTTTTAGCAGAGATTTCATCTCTTTTGTTAAAAATTAATTTTTTTTGTTAAAAATTCTTCTGTTTAAGTAGAAAATTTCTCGGTTAATGATACATCATTTTAGTTCAAATTTCATCTCTTTGTTTGAAAATTGAACTATTTTTTTAAAAATTCATTGTTTTGTGTAAAAAATAATTTTTTTATTTGAAAATTTAACAGATAAGACAATTTAAAATTACTGATTTGATAAGTGAGTTTGATAAAATAACCCTTTTTTCTTGGAACTTGCATTTAAAATTGGATCAGCCCCAGCCTAAACAATCACGAACTGCTTTTAGTTTTTCATGACGGGTTATATTTTTAAAAAGAGATCAGATAGCAAGTCGACCTATTCATTATATCCATTTAAACCACTTTAGAATACTAAAAAAAAACACAAAAAAAACATTCACTTTCTTGGAGAAAAATGACCTGAGTATAAAATTCGTTTTAAAAAATCTGATATGGCAAGAATATTAAATAAAATTACCATATTAGAAAGCATTTTGTAAATGAATTCCTAATTCGTAATCCACATTTCTGGTTTGGCTAAGCACAATAGCCAGGTAAAGCCGAATTAAAAAGCTCAATGAGCAGAGTTTAAATACCAAGGATTACATCTAGATACTAAAAACGTGTTTTTAAAACAAAACTGTTTTCCTATTTTTAATCCGGGTGTCCAGTGATTACAAGCAACAAAGTTCAACGTCTTTTCCAGGTTTTCCAGGTCAGGAAATCAAGTTTTTCCAGGTCACTTTTTTTTTAATGGTCAATCATTTCTTTGGGAATATATAAAAATCTTCGTAAAATCTTTGAAATCCTTGCAATTTTTAGAATCTTTGTGAAATGTTTTAAAATTTTTGTAAAATCTTTGAAATTCTTGAAATTTTTTGAAATATGAATAAAATCTTTGAAATCTTTCGTTAATCTCTGTGAAAACATTTTTTTTCGTTTGAAATCATTAAAATCTTTTCACTTTTCTTGAAACATTTTGAAATTATTTAAAACCTTTGAAATCTTTGATATGTTTTTAAAATTTTTTATTGGTTGAAATCTTTTGAAATCCTTATGAAATCTTTCAAATATTTGTGAAATCTATCTTAAATCTTTTTTATTCATTTAAAATCAATGAAATATTTACAAAAATTTTGAAATCTTTTGAAATCTTCCACAACTTTATAAAATCGTTAAAAAACATTAAAATGTTTTAAATCTTTGAAATATATATAAAATCTTTCTGAAAAGATTTATATTCACTTAAACTCATTAAAATACTTGGAAATTTTGTAAAATCTTTTGAAATCTTCTTTAAAAAATTGAAATGTTCAAACATTTCAATGTTCGTGAAATTTTTGAAACCTTTGTAAAATCTTTTAAGTCTTTTGAAGCTTTTCAAATCTTATAACAAATTTGAAATCGTACAAAATGTTTTCGAAATCTTCGAAATCTTTATGGAATTGTTACGAAATCTTTAAAATATTTGTGAAATCGCTTTTATTCGTTAGAAATCTTTGAAATCTTCTACACAAATTAAAAATCGATTAAAATCTTTAAAATGTTTTTAAATATTTGAAATTAAACTAAAATTAAAATTAAATCAATTCAATTAAAATTAAACTCATTAATATATTTAAAAATTGTTTGAAATCCCTGAAATATTTGTGATATATTTGGATTTAATTGAAATTATTTAAATATTTGCAATCTTTGTAAAATGTTTTTAAATCTTTATAAAAACTTTTTAAATTTGGGTAAAATTTTTCAAGTCTGTAAAATATTTTGAAATATTTGCGAAATGTCAGAAATCTTTGTGAAATTTTTGGTATTCATTTGAAATAATTGAAATATTTCAAGTATTTGTGAAATGTTTCGAAATCTTTTAAGACTTTGGTAAAATCTTTGAAATCTATGTGAAATGCTTTAAAATATTTTTAAATCTTTTTAAATGTTGGTCAAATCTTTGAAATATTTGTGAAATGTTGGAAATATCTTTCGTTAATCATTGTTTTTTTTAAATCTCAGATTCATTAAAACGTTTTGAAATTGTTAAATTTTTTTTTCAAATTTGTCGTAATAAACCTTTTTTAAATCTTAAAATTTCTTAACATCTTCTAAATCCTTATGAATTTTTTGTGAAATCTGTTGTATTCATTTAAAATCGATAAAATATTAGAAATCTTTGTGAAATCTTCTAAAACCTTTTGAAATCATTTAAAATCTTTCAAATGTTTTGAAAGGTATGGCTTCTGGTGTACTGTCTTCTTTTTAAAATATTTAAAATGCATAAAATTTCTGGAAAGTTTTCAAATCTTTGTGAAATATTCGAAATCTCTGTGAAATCTCGTCTGCACGCCGTTTTTAATTCCTTGAATCCTCCACAAGTCTTTGAAGCCCGTTAAATCTTTTTGAAATGTTAAAAAATCCTTTCAAATATTATAAAAACTTGGAAATATTTGAAAATCTTTCAAGTCTTGTTTAAGCTTCTCAAATCTTTTAAACAAATTTAAAATCGTTTAAAATTTGTTGAAATCTTCGAAATCCTTATGAAATTTTTACAAAATCTTTCAAATATTTGGAAAATCTTTTTTACTCATTTGAAATCTTTGCAAAATCTGTGAAATCTTGGTAAAATGTTTCGAAATATTTGTGAAATTTTCGAAATCTTTGTAAAATGTTTGAAATCATGTGAAATCTTCAAAACAAATCGAAAATCGTTTAAAACCTTAAAAAAATTTTGAAATATTTGAAATGTAGTGAAATCTGTTCTATTCATTTGAAATCTTTAAATTTTGATAAATTCCTTGAAATCCTTGAAATCTTTGAAATATTTGTGATATCTTTTTTTTTGTCATTCTTTGTGAAATCTCTTTAAATCTCAAATTTATTAAAACGTTTTGAAAAAATAAAATCTTTGAAATGTTCTTTGATATCTTTGACATCTGGTGTACTGTAACTCTTTTCAAAATATTAAAAATCCTTGAAATCCTTTAAAAGTTTCTAAATCTTGCCGAAATATTCGAAATCTTTTGTGAAATCTTGTCTACACGCCGTTTTCAAATCCTTGAATCCTCTGCAAGTCTTTGAAACCCGTGAATTCTTTTTGAAATGTTGAAAAAATTCTTTTAAATATTATAAAAACTTGGAAATATTTAAAAATCTTTTAAGTCTTTGTGAAGCTTTTAAAATATTTTAAACAAATTTGAAATCTTTGCAAAATCTTTGAAATCTTGGTGAAATGTTTCGAAAATCTTTGTAAAATTTTCGAAATCTTTGTAAAATCTTTGAAATCATTTGAAATCTTGTAAACAAATCAAAAATCGTTTAAAATTTAAAACATATTTGGAAATATTTGAAATTGGTTGAAATACTTGCAAATATTTAAAAATATTCTAACATATTTACATATGTTTCCTAACTTTTTAAAATCTGGTCTATACTCAAAAACCGAGTGGTATCAAACTCTTCGAAAAGCCGTTTAAACCCCAAAGACAAAATTCAAAATACCAAACTTCTCCTGAAAAATACAACAATAATTGCCAATTTTTCAAGCTTTCCAAATCAATCACTGGACACCGCCGCCCCCCTTACTAATCCCCCAATCTCACTCCCCCAATTGTCACTTATCTATGAACACAACCTGGTTAGAGTTAATCGTTAGACCGACGTCTCCGAGTTAAGTCTGAGGAGAAACTTGTTCGATTTGGGATGGGCAAGCTGCTCGGTGAGATTGAAGTGCGGCAGTCGATAAACCGTGCAGAGGAGAGCCACCTCGCCCTGTCGCAGCTGAAATTCACATCCATCCGTGAGCAGCCGGGATGGCAACTCGCCCTCGCAAACCAGAGCCCAGTGATGCGACCGCCTCTGTCGCTCCTTCTCGTGCGCGATGACCGGACTCGAGGTGAAGAAGGGCTCGAGAAAGGCTTTTGGTGCCGCGTCCTGGGCGAGACAGCGCGCCAGACGACCCAGAATCGACTCGACGGAATGCCGCGGCTGCTGTCGCGTCACTCGCAGATATTTCTGCAGCGCCCGCGCCATCGAGGGAAAGACGGCCTGGGCCGCCTCCATCGGGTCCATCGGTCCCGGATTTGGTGCCGAGTCCGAGTCCGAGTGGAGTCGCTTGATGTGAGCAAAGGCCTCTTCGGCGGCTGTTATCAGACGAGCTCTTCGCTTGCGCACCCGCCTCTCGTAGTCGTGCTCCTCGTAGAAACGCTCGTTGTGACTGGAGTCGCGGCGACGAGCCTGAGCCGCGAGAACTGCTCGGTCGCCCCCATTTCCACCAGCAGCACGACTACTCTGAATACTGCCACCGCCTCCGCTCCTCGTCACGGTGCCATCGACATCGTAGAATTTGAAACTCGACTCTTTTCTGCCTGACTTCGAGACTGGCAGTCGTTCCAGGTAGGGATTGTAAATGGAGAATTCGGTGTAGTATCGCTCGAGTGCCCAGACAGCCGCTCGCTGAATTGACAATTGGCCGATTGCGTACGATCTTGACTCGCCGTCTGGAGATCTCACCACCTGGAACAACAATATGGCAGCAGGTTTAATTGAAATCGAGAGATTCGAGAGAAACCTTTTAAAATCTTTCAAGACTTTGCTAAAATCCTTGAAATCTTTGTGAAATATTTTTAAATCTTTTTAAATTTTGCTAAAGTCTTTGAAATCTGTCAAATATTTTGAAATAATTGCAAAATCTGTAAAAATTTTCTAAACAAATTTAAAATCGTTTAAAATCTTTTAAATGTTTTAAAATCTTCGAAATGAAACTAAAATTAAACTAAGTAAAATATTTGAAATTTTTATGTTTTTATTTTTTGTTATTATTATTTCAAATCATTACAATATTTTAAATCTTTGTGAACTCTTTTTCAATCTTTTTAAATTTGGTAAAATCTTTGAAATCCTAGAAGTTTTTGTGAAATGTTTTGGAATCTTTATGAAATATTTTAAATATTTGTGAAACCTTTGGAATTCATGTGAAATCATTAAAGTATCTGAAATCTTCGTGAAATCTTTTGAAATCCTAGAAATCTTTGTGAAATGTTTTGAAATCTTTATAAAAGATTTGAAAGATTTGTGAAATCTTTGTATTTATTTGATTTAAATATCTGAAATCTTTCTAAATGTTGGCAGTCTTTGAAATCCTTGAAATCTGTCAAATATTTTGAAATAATTGTAAAATCTTTGAAAATCTTAGAAGTCTTTGTGGAATGCTTTGAAATCTTTATTATTATTATTATTATTATTATTAATAATAATAAAGATTTGCAATAAGATGTGCGCAATAACAA
>JAAAKG020143111.1:0-11443 GCA_010014905.2 Druon quercuslanigerum
TAACAAAATGGTTTGAGCAATCGAAAACCTAAAACTTTAAAAAATTGTTTATAACTTAATTAGTTAAATTATAATAAAAAAGCACAACCATGTTAAGAAAAAATAATTTTTAATCTTCATTTTAATGAAATTCTAAATTTTCTACAATTATCATTTTAAAAATAGCTCATCTCATACTGGAAAAAGCATAAATTGATAAAGGTACATGTTTTTAGCATCCAGATTAGTAAGAATCAAAGTAAAGCGAGGATTTAAATTTAGTAATAATTTAAATTAATAAAATTACAGTAGTTTTTCAGCAGAAAAAGGTGGAACAGTTTTATTTGAATTTCGATTTAGAATTTAAAAGTATTAATTTTAAAGAAATTGAAATGTTTAATCTATTCAAATTAGATGAAATTTGAGGCTAATTTCAAAAGTTTATTCTCATTTCTAGAACAATGAAAGGCTTAAGCATACAACCTAGCCTCGTAATTTTTACTGTATAAAATATTTAATGTCGCTTGTGTGTAATAAATATTTTATCTTATGAAATGTGCATTTTTTCATTGCAGCAATACATGTCTACCAAACATTATTTTTGCAAGCATACCAAAAGAAAGAATCCCATATCAATTATTTTATATTGTTTACAATATACATTAAAAATAATATGACGATCCTCAAAATTTAGACATCGAAATTTGAATAGTCCGTATCACAGAGGAAAATATATTTTGTCAGGAAAAGGGATTCGAACCACCGACAATGAGTCTTAAGAATTTCTAAGGCAGGGCCTTATTCCACGAAGCCACACTGCTTCCCAAAGCCAAAATACATATCAAGATATTACAGTAAAAATTAATAATAATAATAATAATGCTCATTTGAAAAGCCAAATTTGATTAGAAAGTAGAATGCTACCTTAATAATAGCATAGAAAGATTACAGCATCTTAATGAAAAAGAATTAAGATTTTCATCATTAATTTATTATGTAAATTGTTCGAACATTTCATCATCCTAACAGCATATTATCTGAATTGAAAAATGTCTCGCATATTATCCAATAAAATGAAAAGCACATACACTATTAGGAAGAATCTAGTTTAGTGTTTAGAAACCTAATGGTCTCTGGCATTCACGAAAACACATGAATATAAAAAAAATGTACAAAAGAAGTCTCCCAAGAATAAATAAATATTCACATTAGGTTTCAAACAATCAATATGCTGGTTGAAATAATTGGTTGAAATAATTCAAAATTAAATTTTTAGATTAAAAATGACACATGCATGCATCAAAATTTTGAGAATAAATTCTGCACTATCGATTGATCCACTTTACATATTTAATGTACATGCAGCTATGATCTCTTAGATTTCTGAGTGTTATTACAAAATAATGAAGACAGGTACACATTAATGTTTGTAGTTTACATACCGTTAACAATGAGTAAAAGTTTGAATACTTTAAAAAACTTGAATGAAATGTTGTTGAAGTTAGTCAATTTCAACAATAGATCAATATTTTCATATGTTTATTTTATTTGAGGTACATTGCACAACATTATCAACACATAAAAACTGGTCAACTTTCCTTACTTAACTTCAGAGTATTGACTCCTCGATTTTATATGAAATTTGGAATGTTTTTATATGATATGGATTTAAGTCATCAACACCACAATCTAATTCGGATAAATAGCTTTCTGGGAGAACCATCATTCATATTTCGGAAAAACCATAATCACCATCAGCTACTACTTTAGTGACGTTATTGGCGATTGCTATTCGCTCTTTGAAAACAGCTCCCAAGTGTTCCTCAGGAACTGCCTAAAGAACAACCTTTTTTTAACTTACAACATATGTTGTAAGTTAAAAAGGGCCATCTTTGTGAACATCTTTTATTATTTTTGGTTTCTTAAATTAATTTTGTATTTAATATCCAGGCCCTGACTTTTTATATGCACTAAATCTCAAGAAGCTTGCCACTCTTATTATATTTTTGGGTGATGTACCTCTATTGACTTGAAAATTGTCCAAACTTCAACACACATTAGTTCTATTTTCTTCATGATGAAATTTATGAGGATAACAATGATGAAATGATGGAAAACACTTGATTGATTTATTGTAATTTATGCTTCTAATAATAAAAGAGATTCCATCTTATGTTCTAACTATCAATGATGGTGCCAGACTACAAGTATTCTTGAGTTTTAGATGCATATATGTGTCATTTTGATTCAATTAAAAAACTGAAAATTTCATTAGAAGTAATTTCGGGAGCAGGATCTACTGCGATTTTCGTCTTTTCATTTTTTTACCCTAAAAAGTATACAGATGAAGTACCATAGCCATATTTTGTTAAAACTTGTATTATAACCTATATGACTGGTTGAAACGCACTGTGTATAAGGACACTCAATGAAATTACACAAAGTAAAAATTCGCAACGACCGTAAATCGCGGGTGCAATTAAGGCAATAAAAAATTCTTTATTTGACACGAAATATCCAGGATTCGTATATACTTCTCGAGGCTGGAGTTCTTCATATAATGGAAGTACTTGGCTTAAGGAAGACATTTCATCGAAAGACTTCTTATTCTGGCAAAATTACAATCGAAGAAATGTATGTTTTGGATATGCAGTTACTTTAGACGAAGCTTTAAACTTCCTACACTAAACATATATTACCCGGGTCTAAAAGGTAACGACGCTCGTAATTCTCAGCGATAGCGCAACGAGTACTTTGGTTGGCGATACCAAATGAATTATATCTATACAACTTTGCCGAAAGTACTTAACAAGGCTGCCGAGTATCGGTGACCTAGGAGCATGAATCACTTGAAAAAATGTCTCCTGGTATCAGCATTAATTTAAGACAAGAACATCAGAACTAAAAAAATGACTCGTAGCATTAATAATAATATTCTTCCAATTCGCTTAATCATTTGGTCCACACTGAAGCTCCTATGTTGTTGCTCGATTTTCGCGTGTTTTTTTTCTACAGCGACTTCTTCTGCCATATCAATATGAGTAGCAAGCGAACAAAAGAGGACAAGTGCATTCATCTTAATTTCTTAATGAATTACAAAAATTATTTTATTTTGTTATTGAGGTTGCTCATCGTAAAATTAAAACGGATATATACAGTTTTATTTCATTAATCTGAATTTATTAACACTTAGATTTCTGATGATAATCTTAACAAGAAACATTAGAAATTATTGACGAAAGTCATATTAGAAACCGAAATTCTGATGGATGTGAATTCCTTATGTCTATAATGATATTAGAAATTTACGTAGATTATCCGATTTTTTCTTACTACGAATTTAAGTTAAATTTTTGAATCTATTATTTGGTTAAAATGTTTCGTTAACATATTTGAAACTTTTAGGAAAATAAAGAAGATTTAATTTATAACCTTTTTAAGCAAAATAAAATTTTGAACCCAAGATTCTGAGGCTGTAGAATTTATTGTTGTAAACCAGTGGTTAATAATAATTAAATTCCTCGAGACTTAAAGATCCTGAAACCATGCGTAACTCATTTTTTTTTTCTTCAAAAAATGGACTTATCATGTTTTTTCGCTTACTCCTTATTTTATAGATTATTATAGCATGCGTCAATTTGATATCTTATGTCAAATTGTTTTCAACGTGAAGTTGTTTACTTTGCATAGAAATAAAAAATTTATTTATTAATGACTTCATTTCAAGGCCCTAATTTAAAAATAATAATTGCTTTAAACGAACTTTAGAATATATTTTTTATATAATAACAATTTCAAACTCTAGAATTTCAGAAGATTTGACTTTTAAACATCTAATTTATTTTTCAATTTCAAAATGCTTAAATTATAAATGATCCTATTTTTAAAATTTTCATCTGAACATATTGGATTTACTAATCTGAAATTATTCAGTTTAAAGAATTTTATTTGAAAGTGGTATATAATCAATTTCTTTTCAGTCCATTGGAAATATTGTTTTTTTTTTCAAAAATTTTACCCAGCCTAAAATTGTTTGATTTGGAATGATTTCAAAAACTTCAAACGCCTTGAAATAAAAATTAATAATCATTATTTCAAATTGGCTTTGAACCTAATATTTAAATTTTTTTAATTAATAAATTTCTAAATCTCTGATATATTTAACATTAGTAAATAACAAACCAAAGTCGTAAATTAGATCAATTTCTATTGGTTCAACAAACTATCCTATATCAAATATACTTGAATCGAAGAACTTTTTGCTACACATTTTTAGAGTATTGAGTGAACATGGAAAAAAAGCATTGAGTATAATAGATTGCGAGTACGGAAAGGGCAACTGCAATCGAGTTTATCTCGCCATCAATTTACATTCAATTTTCAAAAAGAGAACAAAAACCGACAGCACAGTATTTTCTCCTATAAAAGTTTTGAAAACATGTAAAATATTCTTAAATTTAGATCCCCTTGGTCCAGCATTGAAAGTGAATTTTATTTGTAAAAAAGGACGTGAAAATAGATTTTAATTTTCAATGGAGTCGAGTGAGTTCATAAACGAGTTTCATCGTCCGCATTTTTGAAAAAATCGTATAAAATGTTTTCCACCGGCGGAACTGTTCAAGGGTGTTATCAAGGCTACTAACTTTCTCACTTCTGTCCGGGTAGTTTAATATACCGAGATAGGAATTTCATTTTTTTAGTTTCCTGTCCTACCATGAAGGAGTTTGAGGGCGGTTTTACGTGTGAAAGCGTCAGACGGAACTATATGCGACACAAGGAAGTTGCCTGCACGGTACGAATAATCACAGTGGGCGGATGCAGAATAAAGTTGTAGATAACAACCGAGTTTGCAACATATATCCATATGGGCCATACTCTCTGGGTTTATAGAATACCGCCCGTTGAGGCATTGAAATCACGCTCGTTGCGTATCGGAAGCGACTGACGATCGACACGTATACCATTTGCGAATCTCAATGTACGGAACGTCGGAATCAACGTACCGCGTGTTGTTAAGTCAGTCACGTGTGTTTATGATTTGTGTTTCGATGTCACGTTTTAACGCTAGTAGATGTATACGAGTTGGAATTTTGCACCCCTAAAAGTTAAAGCTGATTTCTTTCAGGTATTTGCACGAAAAGGGAGAAAATACGAGACAACGAATGATGAATAATAAGTCGAACATCTACTTCATCAGGAATTTCAGCATACTGTCTACTGGAATGGAATTAAGAAGAATTGAAATAGATTTGAGAAGAGCAGGAAAAATATGATTTGAATTATAACAAACATTTAGGTTTTCATTTTGTTTGAATAATTAAATTTTATTCAGTCTAGTTTAGTCAGGACTTCAAAGACTTCTTCTCAGTTACACTGTAAAATTAATCAAGCGCAGTAAATAAACAAAACAGAAATTCCAATAAGCCAGGAAAATGTTCTTTTATATATTTCGAACCATCTCCAAAAATTTAAACACAATATTTACAGTTTTATAATTTAATAGCCACCGAATATAAATAAAATCCCACGAAAAATATTTGCGATAAAAAAGATCTGCAAAGTGCAACTACATGAATTTGTGAAATCAAAGTTCGACAATTAAGAAAAAAATATTTATAATAAAATATATTGACATTGTTTTATAAAGGAGCGTACAGAAAAATTAAAAATGACTTTTAAACCGAGAATTTGAAACTGGACAGGATTAAATTATAGATAGACAAATAAATGTTTATTTCTCGGCCTGCTGGCCTTAACAAATTGACTTGCTTACACTTCCATTTAAAAAAAAAATTTTAACACTAAAACTCGAATTAAAAACTATAACATTCACCTAAAACCTATCTTTAAATTAAATTACATTATGATACGATAAATCTATGATACCAGAATATTAAATTTATTTCTGCTATGGCTAATAAAGTTTTCAAAGTTTCAAATGCATGTAATTTTTCTTGGCAGATTTTTTGCATCGCATATTTTTTTTGTGGGATATCATGTTTTTTTGTAATTTAAAAAACATAGTAAGTGTTTTCAATTAAATTAATTTCAATTAAATTACCGATTAACTAAATTTGATTAATTTATTATTGTACTTAATTTAATGGTTAATACAGATAATGACTCCATTGAATAAAGATATTCAATTTAGTCATTATCAGTATTAGGAAGGTTATCCGATGGATGAACCTTTGTCATAATGGAACAATGATTTAAGAACAAATAATTTTTATTTTTTCCTTCAATAATTAATTGTTAACACCCCAGTTCACCCCTCAGAACTCTAATCACATTTAAGGCTTTCACCCTCACACTCTACTAACACCTTCCACACAAAATCCGCAAAAAATTCTCACCACCTGCCACTGCACACTTTTTTCCTACCGGCACCAACATGCAAGTCCTTTTTTCCTTCAATGATAACAGCTGGACTCACGTAAAATTGAAGTATATATAAAGTTAGTACATATTTCCTTTATTTATTTCGTATTTAGATTAGGTTTTCACGAAATTTATTGCATTTAATTTCATTATTTTTATATTTAACAATTAATGGGATTTTGTTTATAAAAAATTATTATTCATTCTTTTATTCGATGAATTTCTTTCCAAAGTGCACCATCGGAAGGTAAAGTAAATTTCGTTTGCAATTATAATATTCATAGATAATGACTAAAAGCTAACAAGTTTACATAAAAAAAATCTAGTATTAGGGGAGACCGCCCTTCAGTAGATAATGATCTCATAGTTACATTGTAGATAATCTTTAATTATAAGAAAAAATACAAAAAAAAAAATTATAATTTTAATATATCAACACGTTTCTTGTATTAACTATAATTACATTGAATTCATTATTTATAATCTACATGTATTTCTAATAAAAGATTATCTACTGTAGAATCAGTATCTACCATAGGGTGGATTCCCCTATTTCACCTGCAACTAAAAGCATTTTTTTCTTATATGCTTATTCTTTTACTTATTATATTTGAAATTTTTTACATATAAATGATCATTTTCAAGACATCAGTTATACAATATACATAATAAAAAGTTAATATGAGAAAATCGCACACCTTTAAATTTAAACGAGTATGTTTTGGAATGCTTAGTACATTTTACTATAAATTTCTAAGAAAAATATTAGGCAAAAAATTGGGAAAAAATTCATTATTGTTAAATGATATTATAAAAAAATTTAAACTGTGCTCACATATGTAGCCTAATCTATCAAACTGATTTAAAAAACAATTTTAAAAAGAGGTGTATAAACATTTTTTCAATAAACATAACAAGAATTTTCGATATTTTTTATAGCTACTAAAATTTTACAATTTATGCGATCTCTTGAATTTCACTTTTTACACGAAATACGTAATAATTAAAAAAATTTTGAAGTTGTCGAGAATTCATTTACAACTTATCGAGAATCTGTGGCTACTGACTTCTTATTAAAATTTGTTACCAGTCCGATCAATAGATTAGGAAGTTAAGGTAAGCATAGGACGAATATTTGTTGTTGTTGTTTAACCTAACAATTTCTAAGGCATCAACATAAAATCAAGCCTACACTTATTTTTTAATAATTGGTCCATAAAAGTTCAAAAATACATAAATCTTCCAGATTAGGATTCTTAAAAGCCTTTTTTGTACCTTTTGCTACCGCGAATCTTGATTTTAATTACTTTCGTAGTAAATTTTATATCGTTTAAACTACTCAGCGACATAAAATTGAAATAAATATTCACAACATAAGGAAGAATTGTCACCATTTTGCTAAAATGAGATAGTTTTTTTAGAATCTATATTTTCCGCTTCAACCATTGCATGAAGTAAAATGAGAATGTAAGAAACTATCAACTTATCAGAATGCGCATTAGGGTGGCTGGAATTAAAAAAAAATTCTTACATTTGTGGGGACACCTCTCAAAAAGGTTCCACTTGTGGCGAAAATAAGTGTGAATTGTTTAAAACGTTGTTGGATAACAACAAGTGCGTTTTCACGATGATTAAATCACCTTCAAACGTAATTAAAAAATATAAATGATTGAAAAACTAATTTTTTTTTGTGTTGCACCAAATGGAAGCTTTTTGGGTATTCTACAACCCAAAGAAACTTTTTTCTATTTGAGCTAACCTACTGCGTATTTATAAAATTGCAACTCCTTTGTGCCTCAAACACCACCAAAAAATCACTATTCTCTTTATTCTCTTTGAATGCACCTGTTCTCAATTATACTGACTTCATATTCACTTTATACCAGGTCCTCAACACGCACTTGTCACGAATCTGAAAAATCTCGACTATGGAATCAAGCACTCTGCAACGCATCTCAAAATCTCAATCTCGAAAGTATTCGCGATGCGAGGCAATCAAAGGGGTAGGTGCATTGTGGCCACTTAGCCCCACGCATCCAAACCACCCCGATCCTCTCTTTCCGAACCTTCCTACTCGAAAAACGTGTGCGTTATGGCGCACCATAGAACAATCGTTTCGGCCCTTTGATGTTCCTCTCCGCGGGTTCTCCAGTAGATATTTTCCCTAGGCTTCTGGTCCTCAATGAAAAGAGGGAGCGAAGGTAGAGGGGCCACGGTAATGTCCTTGAGGATCGGATGCAGCCCAAGAAGAGGCTAATTATACTTCTCTCCATATTGCGGAAATATTTGTCTCCTGATGGTCATCGTTCTTGATGGTACCTGCTTTGATTTCCCAACCTCATCTGCTTTGATTTTCCCATCTCTTTCCTTCTCTTCTTGACGAAGTACCATTAAGTACCAAAGAGTGGAAAAAAAGAAGAGGGACTAAAGGGTGGAAATTGACCTGGGACGCTTTGTGGAAATCTGCGTATCTCGCGTGGGACTAATCAACCAAAAAGAGTTCTTTTCGTTTGTGCAGTACCTCTCTTCATCGGGCGCCTTCTTTCTCGTTTCTCCCTTTATCTTTCATCTTTTCCATTGGCTTCTGCATACTCATCTTCAGTAGCTCTTTCTCCTTCTGCATGTTGCTTCTAATGCCGCGTATGCAGAAAACATCGCCGAAGTGCCCACTCATTGTCCAGAGTGGCGTCAAGAGCAGCTTTGACGAGGATGAGGAGAAGACGGTTGACGACAGGGTAATTAGTTCGTATTATACTTTGTGACGTGGGCAAAGAACATGAGGACTTCTTGCTTCCTTCCGAATCCAATTACGATTTCGTTCCCCTGGAGGTAGAGAACCAGGCGTTGTCTCTTTGTATCGGCACTTGGAGCAGAATGCATTAATGTATGAGGACTAAGACCTTTTGGAGAATTTATAGTCAGTGAAAGACATGTTGTTGGGGGACGTGTTTGTGTTTATTGATGAATATTAGAGGGGTGGACGTTTGTTTGGAGAGTGTTTTTTGATGTAGGATACTTGGAAGATGAGAGAGGTTTATCTAAACAGAAATATGCATAAAGGGAAGAATATACCTTTTTACAAAGAGAAAAATAATCTGAAAACTAGATCTGCCTTGCAAGCATAAGAAGCCGTGCAATCTATTCACATTAGGCCCATGCATTTTTCAATTTCATCTACTAAGTTATAATTTGTTAAACTTGCTTCAGTACCGTCCAGTATCTGACAATTATAAAGGAGCTGTTGACAGTTGAAACCACTGCCATATTAGTGTCATAACAAATGACAATTTAACCCTAAAGTTAATTTAATATTTACTTTTAACAAGAGCTAAATTATTAATTTTTATATCCTTCAGTTTTCACTGTGCTTTAAAATTTTATTAGCTCTTTCGTGAGCTGTCAATTTTGAGATAGGACTGTACTAAGGTGTACCAGGACTGCAATGTAATGTATCGATTCCTAGGTAGAGAACCAGGCTAGATATTTCATTAAAACTAAGGTTGACTCAGATTGATTTAAAATTTATCTTTGATTACTTTGCATTAATTCATTCTGTACAAACTGAAGCTTCCATTTTTCCATACACTTTTGCATATTATAAATTTTCTTCTATTGAAATGCTTCTTCATCGATTTTCAAGTAATTGATTTTGGACTTTCGGTAAAAATGATTGAATTTTCAGAATCATGATGCAATATTTGAATATAAATGGCTCTTAACGACCTAATTTCAAGAACCTGACTTCAAAATGCTTTAATTTTTGAACAAAGTTTGGCGTTGTTTAGTTTTTAACGCTTCAAACATAAATTCATTAATTTCAAAAAATTCTAATCAGAAAGCATACTCTTTTCAAAGTTTTGAGAATAATTAAAACTTTTAATACTTTTTAATAATATATGTATCATCAAAATTTCTATAATTTTAATTTAAAATTTTACTTCTAAATGCTCAATTCCAACACAGTTTAATTTTGTTGCAATTAAAAATGTAAATATTAAAAATGTCAAAACAATTCCACTATAAAATATTTCAAACTCACACAATTTAGGCATTCTAAGTTGTCTGCTTGCAATTTTAAACGTACACAATTATCTGACTTTTAGGATTTACTAAAATCGCAGAATATCAAATTAAAAGACTTAATAGGTGCAAAATTTTCAGTATAAAAGATTAATAGTCAAACAGATGTGACTTAAATCCCTGTCCAATAATTTCAAAACAATGAAACCCTGAGAAAAATTTTCTTAAATTAAAGCCAAGACATGTTTTGTATTATTTAAAAATATCACAAATCCTAAATGTAATATCTTATGAAAAACATTAATCATTTAAAAAGGAAAAATATTTCTCTCATAATTTTTAATTTTTTACAAAAACTGAAATAGTTAAATTTTGAAAAGTATAATTAAAAATTTGAAAATTTTTAATTCTTAAGCGATATAAATTTACTTTTATTAATGGCAATTTTTGAAGGTTTCGAGTATAAAAAAGTTTTAATATCCAAATTTCTTCATGACCATAACTTTGTATAGTTTTAAGTGAAGTTCGAATTCGTTTAACGTGGTTGTAGTGTCAAGAATAAGCTCTCCGGGTAAAAAATTTCTACTCTTTTAAAAATTGAAATAATATTATCAGTCATGTCTGAAGTTTAATTTAAATAAATGATGGTTAACTTTGTCGGGAAAACATTTTCAACAATTTAACTGTTAACGATTTCAGCAGGAAACATGGGAAACAGTAAATTTGTAGAGAATGTTTTCTCTAAAATAAAGCTATCAGTTACTAAAATTGAAAAAATTTCAAAAATTGGTAAGAAGTGATGGTAAGAAAAATTTAATTGCAAAAAAAGTTTTTTAAATGTTAATTTTTTCGCATGTATTACATTTTTCCAATAAAAATAAAATTTTTGATTTGAAATCACATTATAAGTATGCTATTTTGATTCTAAAAATAAATTTAAAAAACTATTTTTGCCAGAAATCTGATTTTTGACATAATCAGTATACGCACGGAGAAAAAAGGTCTAGTTAGAGTTACTACGCTCGGCCTAGTTGCGAACTTATAGTACGCTGAACTCAGAATT
>JAAAKG020143112.1:0-11443 GCA_010014905.2 Druon quercuslanigerum
ACAAAAAATTCCTTTTCATGCAAAGAAACTTGAAGTTTTTAATAAAACAGCTCATATTTCAACAAAATAAAATAAAGGATTTTTAATTTTTAAAAAATCCACTAAAATGATAAATATTTAACTGGAATACTTGAATTTAAACTGAGAAGAAGGATTTTTTTCGATTTTCAAGAAAACATGTAGATTTTCCAACAAAAATGATTGTTAACCAAGAAAATTAATTTTCTACCAAAACAGACAAATTTTCAACCAAATATTAAAATTTTCAACTAAAAAATATCAATTTTAAATAAAGAATGGAATGAATAAATTTTTACTATAAAAAATTAATTTTCAACCAAATTCATGAATTTTCAACCATAAAGATTAATTTTCCACAAAGTACGTACATTTTCAAACCACTAGTTTGGTTTCTGAATAAAAAATATTAAGTTGTTAACCCAATAGTTCAATTTTTATTCAAAAATGATACATTTTAATCAACAAATATAATGGTTAATTTTTTCGTTAAAAGTATAATTCTTAAACAATAACGGGAATTTCAGGAAAATACTGAAATTTTCTACTGGAATAGTTAAATTTTTAGTTTAAAAAATTGATTTGCAACCAAAAAATGAATTTTTAACAAAGGAGATTAACTTTCAAACATTTAGTTGCATTTTTTACTAAAGAAAGAATAATTCGCAACGAACAATATAACGAAATTTTTTATTATTAATTAGGCATTTCCTCTTTTAAATACTACTTCTACTCTTGGAACAGGGATTCTTTTGAACTTCTTTCTTCTAAATCCGAATTATAATTCTTTAAAAAAAAATTACCGTTAAATTTTTTGAAAAAATTGAGAAAATGATTGTTTAAATAATAAATTATGATTTAATTGGAGTAATTTGAGATAACCTGAAAAATCTGTTACTGTAGATAAAGTAAAAATCACTTTTCTAAATTGAACAAAATTATTAATATAATGAAAACCTGAACTTTTTGCGATCAGAAGAAAATTCATGGTTTTTTCCGGTCATTAAAATTCATGGTCTTTCCAGGTTTTCCGGTTGTCGCCACCATGTTAATTAATATTACTCGATTATATTTTTTCAATAAACTAGTAACTAAGAGATAACTGAAAAATCCCAAAAAATAAAATTCCCAACACTAAAATTTCTTAATTGAAGAATTTCCGAATAAAAGAATTACTGAACCCTTTATAACATTACCGAATTTGAAAATTCCCGAATTTAAGTAACTAAAAGAAATGAATAAATATTATTTATTGAAATATAATTTAATTTTTTTTATGTTTTTAATTATTTTTAAATTGTTGTTTGTATTTTAAATAATAATAATTCTATGAAAATTACATAGTTAAATCACGCGTGTCTCAAAGGAAAAAAAAAAATTTATCCCTACATTTTCTCAGAACCTAATAAAATTTCGCAAACAAACTTTACAGAATTTAATTCAGAACTGATTTATCTAGAAATTTCTTCTTAATTTTATTTTTAAATTTAAAATTCGACTTTTGAAAACTTTTTTGTAATTTAACAAAAATACTATACACTAATTGCTATCGTCAATTAAAAATAACATATTCGTATTTGTCTCTAAAAAGAAACGTTTATTTTTATTGATGAAGTTGATTCATTCTAAATATCCTTTAACGAAACCGAGCAAAAAATTGTAAAATTAATTAATTTTTTTTAATATATCTAAATTTTGCACTAAAAAATATCACTTTTTAACAAAAATGGAACAATATGCGTTTTCAACTAAAATAATGAGTATTCAACTTAAATAGTTTAATTTTTAACAAAACAAAAAATTGATTTTTACTAGAAAAGATAAATTGTTAACAAAAACTTAAATTTTAAATTAAAAAAATTAATTTTCAACCAAACAGATGAATCTTTAATTACAACTATACAATATTTAATTGGAATGAATTTACTTTTTAAATCTTAAAAATTACTTTCCACGCAAAAAAACTAACTTTCAATTACAACAAAAACTAGCTTTAAAGAAAATAGTTACGTTTTCAAGCAAATTGATGAATTTTCAACTAGAAAGATGAATTTTGAAATAAAAAATACCATTTTTTAGCAAAAAATAGAATAATTAAATTTTTAGCCAAAAAATGGATATTCAATCAAAGAAATGATTCTTTAACTAAAGTGATGGAATATTCAAATCGAATAATAGTTAAATTTTCAGTTTGACAACAAAAATTTCTTTTCATTCAAAGAAAAAAGAAATTTTTAATAAATTAAGCTCATGTTTCAACCAATGATATAATATTACCAAATCCAAAAGTTCCGGAATAATGAAGTGCCCGACAAAAAATGCTACAATTTAAACAAATACTTTTTTTTATAAATATTGTTTATTTATTAAAAATACAATTTTCAAATATTTTTACAAAAAATTTATTTTTGATGTTTAATATTTAAAGTTTCTGCAATTATTGTTTGAATTTAAAATAATAATAATCGAAAAAAATATATTCGGGATGGTAATTGTTTTCAATTATTGTTATTTTAAATTTCAACAGTCAGTTTAGAAACTTTAAAAATTCAAAATAATTTTTTTTTATAGAAATATTTGATTATTAATCAAATTAGCTTTATAAACGTTTATAAACCTTTCTCAATGTTCTAAACGTTTATAAACGTAGCTTCATATTACTGAATTTAACTATTATTTGACTAAATTTTTCAATTGCAAATATAACTATTCTGTTTCTAGTTGAATGTTCGTTTTTTAAAAATAATTACTTACTTGACTTAAAAATTTAACCAGTTTGTTGAAAATTCGTTCATTTTTCATTAAATCAATTTTTTTACTTCAAATACAGCTGTTCTATTATTTTTAGAAAATTGATTTTTTTAGTTGAAAATTCACATTTCATCTTTCTTGGGATAAGATTCACTTAATTTTATAGAAAATGCATATTTTGGGGTAGCAACTTCAACTTTTTTGTCAAAAACTTTTTTCTTTTCTTATTTGCTTGGTTGCAAGTTAAACTCTTTTATTAAAAATTAATTTTTTGGTTGAAGATTCATTGTTTTCGCTAAAATTAATTTCTTTACTTAAAAATTTAACAATTTTTATGGAAAATCCGATTTTTTTACTACAAATGCAGCTATTCTATTTTTTTTTATAAAATATGGTATAAAATTCATCTTTCTCAAAATAATGAATCACTTTAAGTATTCCTAAGAATGTTCAGGACATTTTTTTTTTAATTTTGCAACCTCCAATTTATTAATTAAATGATATTTTAATTGTTTAGTATAAATACTTGATTACATTTAAATTTACAAGACAAGATTTTTTAAAATTTTATAAATATCTTTAATGGTTACAGGAACTTAACCAAAAAAATTTTAAACTGCAAAATTTAAAAAATTGCCTTAAAATCTTCTAGATTCTTTTTTACGAATTTGAAAATCTTTTTCAATGTTTTAAAATTTCGTTAACTATTCTCTAACACAAACTTTGCAAAATTTCTAAATATCTCTGTAGCTTTTTCGACAATTCTTTAATTGTGCAATCTTGCACAATAGTTCCAAAATTTTAGGAAATCATTTGAAAATTTTTTAAATCAATTAATATTTTCCTTGGAATCTTAAGAAAAAAATGTTATGTAATTAATGCTTTTATTTTAATAAATTTATTCAATTCTTTTTTTTAATTGTCAGCGCTTCCAATTTAATATTTTTTATTTGCTGATTTTAGAAATCTTTCAATTTGAAATAATTAATTTTTAAACGACATTGAATCTATCTAGAATTAATGAATTAATTTATTAATTTTAAATTTAAATGGCACAATTTTAATATAATTTTCTTCAAAAAAGTTTTAAAAGAAATCGAAAATGTATAATACAAAGCCTAAAATGGAAAATAGTAAATAATACATCAATTCTGGCAAAAACACAAGACCATAATTCAAGCCACGGGTCAAAGAGGGGCCCATCTAACATTCGAATAAATTACCAAAGGTGCGTAGAATTTAATGTTTTTTACAAATATAGACTTATTTAAATTTAGTATCGCTCTTTGACGCATGGCTTTAATTTAGAAAATTTTCTTTTTATATCTATAAGCAGATTTTCATCTCTCCTTTATAAACATCAAAATGATCAAATCGTGTTGGAATTCACTTTATGAGCAACATAAAATTGATCAGTCATTAATTTATGAATAATTTCGATGATTCATTAATATTAAAGAGACTAATGTGTAATCTGCTCAAAATAAAATTAACAAAGTATAAAGATTTGATTAAATTCAAACCATTTTTAAAGATTTCAAGAGATTTTTAAATATTTAAAAATATCATTTATATTATAATTCAGAAATATATTATATAAATCCTTCTATAATAACAACCTTTATCCGAGATTTTATTTTTTTAATTCCCTTTTTCTGAATCAGAATATAATTTCTTTTCAAAAATTCTCTCCCAGTGTGCTGTTTCCTATCCCAAACACATAATTAAACTTCTTTACGGATATTTTTTTATATTTGATTTAATTATTCAACTTCTAGTCTCAGAATTGTAATTGATTTATTATTTTTATTTATAAAAAATTTCCTATCTCAAATTTAAAATTATATTTCTTTACCGAAATTTTATTTTATTATTTTAACTCAGAAAGACAGTTACTTCCTTTTTTTCAAAATTTCGAAAAGGTGTCGCAAATTATGAAGAATTATTACTTGTGAAAGAGATTTCTTCAAATTAAATTCAAAAAATTAAAACACTTTTCCAAAATTCATTTTAGAAACTTCCCTGTCTCAAATTCAAAATTGTAATTCTTTGCGGAAATTACCATTCACAAAATAAAAATGATAATTCTTTTTAGAAAATTCACTGTTTGAAGTCAGAATTATATTTTTTTCAGGAAATACAATTTTTTCGGATAAAAATTGTTAATTCTAACAAACCTTCGTGACTGTTAGTTAGGGGCTCGTAAAGATCATAAGTGAGTGTCGTTTCGTCTGGAAGACGAATATAAACTCGTTCTCCTATTGGCCATGGACACCGAACTCTTCCAATTATGCTGTGGATAATTGTCTGAACATGTCCACTGAAACCCCATAATCTCGTTGGTTTGTACCTGAAAACAAAAAGAAAAATTAGGCGTTTGCTCTACATTCACTCTCCAATATTAATTTGTTTTCAAGTTTTTAATAACGATTCATAATGATTGATAATGATTCATCATCGATTTTAATGATTTCGGATATCACTGGCTTCAATTAGATCTCGAGAGATAAATCAAAGCTGATCAATCTAAAGGTAAATATTGTCTACTTGCAAATTACAAAATAGATAAGGCACTGACTAAGTATTACCCAATTTTTCGTAACGATAGCGTTAGTCTCACGGAAAATTTTTAATAAGGAAATAAATGATTTTTAAACAAACTAATGTAGACACCACAATGAACTCAACAAAAAATGTAGTCCAATTTTCCCAATCATAAAAGATTCTCTACCTGAAGGGATCAATTTTCAACCGAATGGTTAAAGTTTCTAACAAACAAAAAGTATTTTCAACAAAATAATTTAATTTTCAACCAAATAGTTGAATTTAAAAAAAAGGTATTTGAACCAAACCGCTGAATTTACAACTAAATAGTTAAACTTTTAAACGAAAGAATTAAATTATTAACCAAAGAGATAAATTTTGAACCAAATAGTTTGATCTTCAACCTCCGAAGATAAATTTTCAACCAAGTAGTTCAACATCCAAACAAAGAGGACGTATTTTTAATAAAATAGTTGAATTTTTAAAGAAAAGAGATTAATTCTGAATCAAAAGTTTAACAGTACAGTTCTTAATTTCTTAATTTTCTTAATCCAGAACGACAAATTTTCAAAAAAACAGTTCAATTTTCAAATTAAAACTTCGACTTTTCAACAAAAAAGTTTATTTTCAACAAAGAAAGAAGCATTCTTAACCAAATAGTTGAATTTACAAAAAAAAGGTATTTCAACCAAATCGTTGCATTAACAAACAAATACTTAAACATTCAAACAAAAGAGTTCAATTTAAAAAAATCAAATCAAATGAGAGATGAATTTTTATCCAAATAGTTTGATTTTTAAATTTCAAAGATAAATTAAAAAAAAAAAATAGTTTCAATAAAGAGAAATACATTTTCAAACAAACAGTTAAACTTTGCAACAATAATAAAAGAACTGAATTTTCAACAAGAGAGACGAATTCACAACAAAGCAGTTGCATTTTCAACCAAAAGGTTACAGTTTTAAGCCAAAAAGAAAATTTTTTTATCATAAAGGTGGATTTTAAATAAAAACGTTGGTTTTTCACCAAAAAAAATAAATTTTCAACAAAAAATTGCTTTTATATCTTTCGATTCCAAAAGGGAGACTTTTTTATTTAAAACGACGAAAATTACCACAAAAAAGTTGAATTTTAGGTAGACAAAGATGCATTTTTAATAAAATAGTTGCATTTTGTATTTCCAAGTCGAAAAGATTAATTTTTTATAATAAAGTTAAATCCTCGACAAAAATTTTAATTTTCAATCAAAAAGATAAATTTTTGACCAAAAAAGTTGACTTTTTAACAAAATAGTTGAATTTGCAAGAAAATAATTAAATTTTCAATAAATAGTAGAATTATCAACCAAAAGTGATGATTTTTGAACTAAAAAGATAATAATTGACTTATTAATTAAAAATAATTAACTTGCAACTAAAAGAAATCATTTTCCCACCAAAACATGAATTTCCAATAAAAAAGGATGAATTTTCATGGCAGGAAGAGGAATGGTCAACAAAACAGATAAATTTTCTACCAAAAAAGATAACTTTTTTAAAAAATAGTTAAATTCTCAACATAAATAAATTTTTAACCAAATAGAATTTTTAATCAAAAGAGATCAACGCTGAACTAAAATTAGTTAGCTTCTCTAATTGAAATCTATTAATTCAATTCGCCATTAAGGAAAAAAAAACTAGAAAAGGGGGGAATATGGTAAGGAGTATCAAGTTACTAATTTATAATTCAGGATTTTTATAATTTTAATCCAAAATCGAAAATATTTATGATATATTAAATAAAATAATATTAATATCATCATTGAGTATTGAAAACTATTATGTCTAATTTCGTTTCTGGTAGTAATAACCCTACCAGTGGATAATAATTAATTAAGAGCAAAAATAAAATAAAATAAATAAATTTTAATTTCTTAGCAGGAATATTTTCTCAATCATTATTTATAATAATTGATATTTCAATCGAGAAACTATTAACTTTAAAAGTTTAAAATTTTAGGTACCAAAACAGATTATTTCAAGAACAACAAAATTTCTACGAAAAGAGATGAATTTATACGAAAATAATAGAATTTTTAACTTAAGAAGATGAATTTTCAACAAAGTAGTCAAATTTTAAACCAAAAAACATTAACTTTCGATCAAACGGTAATACTTAAATTTGCAGTAAAAAACTAGATTTTCAAACAATAAAAAAGAAATTTTCAACTAAATAAATGTTTTTTGAACTAATAAAATATAATTTTTCAATCCAAAAGTTAATTTTAATTCAAATAGTTCAAAGTAAGTTTAATTCAAAGTAGTTAAATTTTATACTAAAAAAGATTAATTTTCTATCAAACTGGAATATTTAAATTTGCAGTTTGAAAAATAGATTTTCAACCAATAAAAAATAAATTTTCAACTAAATAAATTTTCAACTAAATAAATGTTTTTTCAACTAATCAAATATAAATTTTCAATCTAAAAGTTAATTTTAATTTAAATAGTTACATTTCTATGAAAATAATAGAATTTTCCACTCAAAAAGATGCGTTTTAAACAAAGTAGTTAAATTTTTAACTAAAAATATTAATTTTCTACCAAACTGGAATACTTAAATTTGCAGTAAAAAATAGATTTTTAACCAATAAAAACAATATTTCAAGTAAATAAATGTTTTTTCAACTAATAAAATATAAATTTTCAACATAAAAGTTAATTTTAATTCAAATAGTTGCATTTATACGAAAATAATGGAATTATTAACGCAAAAAGATGCATTCTAAACGAAGTAGTTAAATTTTAAACTAAAAAATATTAATTTTCTACCAAACTGGAATAATTAAATTTTCAGTAAAAAAAATAAATTTTCAAACAATAAAAAATAAATTTTCAACTAAATAAATGTTTCTTCAATTAATATTAACATAAAATCCAAGCCAAATGTTAATTTTTATTCAAATAGTTGCATTTCTACGAAAATAATGTAATTTTTAACTCAAAAATATGCATTTTAAACAAAGTACTTCAATTTGAAACTAAAAAATAAATTTTTAACCAATAAAAAACCATATTTCAACATAATAAATGTTTTTTAACTAATAAAATATAAATTTTTAACCTAAAAGTTAATTTTGATTCAAATAGTTGCATTTATTCGAAAATAATGGAAGTTTTAACGCAAAAAGATGCATTTTACACAAAGTAGTTAAATTTTATACTAAACAATATTAATTTTCTACCAAACTGGAATAATTAAATTTGCAGTTACAAAAAACAGATTTTTAACCAATAAAAACAATATTTCCACTTAATAAATGTTTTTTCAACTAATAAATTATAAACTTTTAATCTAAAAGTTAATTTTCGTTCATATATAGTTGCATTTCAACGAAAATAATAACTTAACTCAAAAACATAAATTTGCAATAAAAAAGTTAATTTTCAAACAAATGATTGAATTTTAAGCTAAAACGATCCATTTTATACCAATAAGACGAATTTTTAACAAAACAGTTAACTCTTTAACCGATAACTGTGAGCATTCAACCAAGTAGTTGCATTCTTAATAAATAGTATTTTGAATTGCAGATTATCTACTGTTTGGAGGTTTCCTCTATTTAATTTTCAATTTTCAATTTGTAATTTTTAATTTTTATTATTTAATTTTTTATCTTTAATTTGTAATTTATAATTTGCAGTTTTTAATTTGAAATTTGAAATTTGTAATTTGTAATTTGTAAATTTTAATTTTTAATTTGAAATTTTTAATTTGAAATATGGAATTTTTAATTTGTAATTTGTAATTTGTAATTTGAAATTTGTAATTTGAAACTTGTGATTTGTAATTTTTAATTTGAAATTTATAATTTGTAATTTGTAATTTGTAATTTGTAATTTGTAATTTGCAATTTGCAGTTTTCATTTTTCAATGTGAAATTTGAAGTTTGTAATTTGTAATTTGTAATTTGTAATTTAAAATTTGTAATTTGTAATTTGTAATTTTGAATTTTGAATTTTTAATTGGAAATATGGAATTTTTAATTTGTAACTTGTAATTTGTAATTTGAAATTTGTAATTTGTAGTTTGAAACTTGTGATTTTTAATTTTTAATTTTTAGTTTTTAATTTGAAATTTGAAATTTGTAATTTGTAATTTGTAATTTGTAATTTGTAATTTGTAATTTGTAATTTGCAGTTTTCAATTTTCAATGTGAAATTTGAAGTTTGTAATTTGTAATTTGTAATTTAAAATTTGTAATTTGTAATTTTGAATTTTGAAATTTAAATTTTGAATTTTGAATTTTTCTAGACATAAGAGCTAGTTTTGATTATATCTTCTTTTGGACATAGATTGAATTATTATGTGAATAACGTGCACTTGGTCTAGAATAATCAAGAAAACTCGTTTTCACCGAGGTCTAGGTCAGCTCAAGTGATCAATCCTTCGACTTGAACGGCTATGTGGCTATGCCTATTGCCTACGACCTAAAGAACTTGTTCGCGAATTACTCGCAAATTACCTGCACGAATGTGTTCACAAACGCAAGCTGTTAATTCAACTAGGAGCAGCCTCTCTAAAGCGGATAATCATTATTTCAAAATACTAATTTTCGTCAAATAATTATTTTAATTTAATTTAATGTTTAATAACTATACGTGCTAATAAATCGAAATTAAAATTTTTTTTTTTTATTTTCCACTGTAGGCACTGTGAGTTTTCCTCTTATACCACTTTAACAGTTTATAGATACATAATTATCATATTAAAATTTAAACAAAATTCAGGGCTACCACAGACTATTGTACCCGAAATAAAGTAACTAATTTTATCAGGACAATTCCTGATTTTCTGATTTTTTCTGATTTTTCAAGCCAGAAAACGAAAACGCCCGATTTTTATTGATTTTAAAAAAGCGGAATTGCCTAAAAATTAGAAATCCTGAAATTTATTAAAAATAATTAACATATTAAACTGACTGTACTCAATAATTTTTTAAAAAAATATTGACCTCGACAAATTTAATTGTATTATTCATAAACTTAGGCAACGGAAATACGATTTTTTATTATTTTGTTCAAAATTTAATAATTTCGTTAAAAATGCAATTACTTGGTTTGAAACACATTTTTTAATATTGAAGATTCATCGTTGTATTTAAAAATTAATTTCTTTAATTAAAAATTGCAGTTAAAAAAAATGTTAACTGAAAATTTATGTATTTATTCGAGTATTTATTGAAAATTTATCATTATAGTTTAAAATAAACTTCTTAGGACAGAAATTTGACTATTTAAAAAAATATTTTCTTAATTGAATATTAGTTTTTTTTAACTGAATATTTAATTACTGCAATGTTTGGTAGAAAATGTATCTTTTTAGATGAATATTCAATTATTTGTGTCAAAAATTCATTTTTGTAGTAAAACATTCATCTTCTTGGTGAAAAATTCATCTTATTGATTGAAAATTAATTTTAATAATTTGTTAAAAGTTATATTTTTATGGTTAAAAATGTACCTTTTTTAGTTGAAAATAGTCCAAATTATTTTTTTTTTTAGTTTATGATTCATCATTTTAATTTATAATCCTTTTTTTGTTCTTAAAAACTTACCTATTACGCTGAAAATTAATTTTCAATTAGTTGAAAATTGATATTTTCTAGTTAAAAATTCAAGTATTTTATTGATCATTCAACTTTTTAGTGGAAAATTCAAATATTTTGTTAAAAATGCATTATTTTTTATTAAAAATTTATCATTATAGTTTGAAATTAACTTCTTTGGATAGAAATTTGACTATTTAAAAAAATTGTTCTTAATTGAATATTATTTTCTTTAACTGAAAATTTAACTTCTCCGGTGTTTGGTTAAAAAGGAATCTTTTTAGATGATTATTCAAATATTTGTTTGGAAAATTCGTTTTTGTAGTAAAATATTAATTTTATTGGTGAAAATTCATCTTATTGGTTGGAAAATAATTTCTTTGTTAAAAATGTATCTTTTTTAGTTTATTTTATATTTATTTATTTTTTTTATTAAAAACTCAAATATTTCGTTCACAATTAATTTGAAATTTGACTATTTAAAAAAATATTTTCTTAATTGAATATTAGTTTTTTTTAACTGAATATTTAATTACTGCAATG
>JAAAKG020143113.1:0-11442 GCA_010014905.2 Druon quercuslanigerum
AAAGCTACTACAATTTTTGGTAATAATAAGTTCTGAAACTAGACAACTATTTGGTCCCATATTTTTTTCCGTGTACAAGAAGATAATTTTGCAGAATGTTATTTAAATTCAATAAATGCACGACATATGGATATTATGGAAGACTACACATATATAATGAATAGGGGAAAAAAATTTAAGATGAGAGTAGCAGGTGGAAGGAGGAAAAATACGTCGATGGGAAGGTTTTTACGCAAGCAGGCACTTTCTACCAGTCACTTCCCGAATCGACCAAACTCAGGTAAAATACCATCAGTCCGCTCATTATACTCAGTCACCTGTAGCCAGTAAAGAAACAAGAAACTCATCAACTGGTGTTTCTGTATAGGTGCGGGTGTCACGACGAGCCTCCTACGCGCCTTTTACCAGCTGCTCAAAGATTCGATTAGAGGTAGAAACATTCAAACAACTTGACCATTTGCTTCTATATATGCGTATCTAATATTACCTCAGACTTTTTATTATTATGTCTACGATTTATGCCCCCTTAAAGTACGCAATTTCTCCTCAGGAATCGTAAATGTTTTTTTGTAAATTTGGAAAACTTTTTATTTTTATTGATGGTACTTCGATATTATAGAAATATACTTTTAGTAATATTAACGTCTGCCATAGACATAAGTATAAATAAATCGCTAAAAAGAAAAAAAATAACTTAAAAGCGCCGAATCTCGAAAGTGTGCCGAATTGGGTGTAGTTTTTGAGTTGCATCATTTTTGAGAAATGAAAACAAATAAAGGCACAACTGGGCGACTAAAAAATTTAATTTTTAAAATTTCTAATTTGTTTTTCTTCAACCTTAAAGATGAAAATTGCAATCCACAAGGAGGAATTTTCAACAAAAAAGTTACATTTACGACCAAAAAACATAAATTTCGAAAAAATAGTTTAATTTTCAAAGTAAATATGAACTTCCAACAAAATAGTTCAATTTTTAACTAAATTGTTGAATTTTCAACCAACAATGAAGGCTTTTCAACCAAATTTTTGAATTTTGAATCAAATAATAAAATATTTATCTAAAAATTTACTTACCAGGAGAAAGAAAGAAAAATACCAGAAAAATGAATTACCAATAAGAATACTGTATCAATCTATACAATTTTATATTCAAATTAAAAACTTATTATCCTTTTCCTGATTTTCGGTTTTCCCTGATCTACGGTCACCATACATAATACAATTGTGCAAAATCTGATTTAAAAAAATTTCAAATCAATCGTTTTCTGTAAATTACCAGAAACACAGTACCTCCAAACTATTAAACAATTTCGCGTAATGAATTTGAAGTAAGTTCTATATTCAGAAACATCTACAAGGTTGATATCAACTTTTAATTTTCCTAACCTAATAATTTGTGATTGGCACGCGTGTGACTGTGTAATGACTGAGATTAACAGAATCAGCCCTGTCAGATTTTAAAACTGACCGAGGCTATGACACTCGAAGAGAAGCAGTCTGGTAACATCAAAGTGGATTTCAGCGCTGAACGTTCCTATTATACATTAATATTCATTACCTTTACAGGTGTAATAGGCCATATCTCTAAAATCAAGTGACCGCAGCCGCGCGGGCGTATTTATTTCTCATGGTCGCTTTCATCCGCGGCCATTCAAATACCTCGTCTATTCCCTCTGCCACCCACACGTAAAAATAGGTTGAGATATAAGTCGATTGCTTTTGCGGCAGACATAAAGCACGAAATAAACTTCAATATGCAGGGATTTTATTGCAGCTACCGCATTCCCATGCAGCGATGACAAACCTGACACGTTTCTGAAGAGGCAACTTTGGGAGAGGTTTAAAGGACAAAAAGCCAGTCCAGGCAAAAATGAAATCGAATTAAATTCTAAATGTGATTAAAATGAATTAATAAATCCTCGTCGGTTTTAATAGGTCTTAAATTAGTATACCACGCAACTAAGATTAGGAGCCTTACAAAAAAAAAAAAAAAATACGTCACACTGCGTATGCTGCGTCATACTGCGGACAATTTTGGACAATTTGCGACGTGAGGGGGAGGAGTTAACGTAGAATTTTTCTAGTTTTTTCCTTGAAAGTTATTTCATGTTAATTTAAAAGTCGACTATTATATTTCTGGCTCTCTTTTTTAGTTAAAAATTCAACTAAACCATTTATGACTGAAAATTGATATTTTTTAGTGGATGATTCAATTATTACATGTTTCAATGAGAATTCATAATTTTCTGTCGAAAATTTAATTACTTGGTTAAAAGTTGAACTACTTTCGGAAAAAGCCACCATATTGATAAAAGATTAAAGTATTTTGTTGGAAATTTGTGCTTTTTTGCCAATTAATGTCTGTAACTAAACATTTCTTGTTTAAAAATTGATCCTTCTTAGTTGAAAGTTGAACTACATTGTTAAAAAAATCCTTTTATTGGTTGAACACTCAACTAAATTTTTGAAAATTCATTTCTGTTCTTTCAAAATACTTTTTTAATGAAAAATGTAGCCGTTCCATTATTGGTAAAAAATTGATCCTTTTTAGTTTAAAATTCAATAATTTCGTTAAAAATTGCAACATTTTGCTGTAGAGTCGTATTTGGATTAAAAATTCTACTGTTTTATAAATCATTCGTCTTTTTGGCTTAAAAACACAACTGTTACAAAAAAAATTCGTCTTTCTGGATTGAAAATTCTACTATTTTTATCAAAAATTCAACTATTTCGTTTAAAATTCACAGTTTTGAGTTAAAAATTAAAATATTCGATAGAAAATTGGTATTTTTGCTTTGAAAATTCAACAACTTATATATGTATTAATAATTCGTTGTTTTTAAAAAGATTTATCATTGAGTTTAACAGTTTATTATTTTATTAATAAATCAACTATTTTGTAAGAGATTTTATTGGTTTATTGTAAATACAACTATTCTTTTAAGAATTTAATTGTTTAGTTGAAAATTCTACTATTTTGCTAAATTCATATTTTTGTTCTGAAATTCAACTGCTTTGTTGATAACTCATCCTTTTAGATAGAAACATCTTTCTTTTTTTATAAAACATTCAGGTCTTAGAGGCTTTATATCAAATTTAATGTGGTACCTATACATTAATTTTATTATAAAGAATTTATTCACTTGATTTCGCGAAAAATCAGTCTATTCTCCTATTTTTAGAGCAGTTTAAGCTTTCAAGTCTGTGCTAAAATTTTATTTTCATTTATTTTGTTTTTTTATTTCAGGCGTTTATCGAAGAAATGTAAGAAAAACATCCAGAGTTAAGCTTATTATAGCATATGCATCGCAACTGTATCAAGAAGTTTACGACCTTCATTCAAATTTATTTAATTCAGTTAATAAAAAAAAGAAAATCGAAAGACATCCTATTGGTGCAGTTGTATGTACGAAGTGCTTCTGGATAATAATTTTGGACATTTATATCGGACTTAATTGGCAGTGCATTCAAAGGGCAATTCAGTACCATCACACCCACTTGCTTAATGAAATCATAATATCTAACCCTTATCTTGAAGAAGATTACATTTTAAGAAATGTTCTCAGACACCCATAAAAAGCAAAACGCGCTCCGATTAAAGATATTTATTGTCAGACTTGATCGGATACAGCGACATTCGTTATTACGCTCGTAAACGCTCATCATCGTCGTCGTCCTTAATGTACTGGGCCCTACAAGAAAGACTTAGAAACGAGAATGAAGATCAATACATGCAGATAAGGCTGAAGGTTCGCGCCTACGTCCTCCTCAATTATTGGCCAAACACATCGTGTCTCCTGTACACGTACATTATTGTAGGTGCAGTTAAGTTACCCTGTATGCGTAAGTAGATGGCGTCGTTTGATTAAGCGCGGTAGCCGCTCATTGCCACGGTGCATTCATTCGCGCAATTACACCAAATGGATTTCCTAATTGCGGCGCCGTACCACCGAGAAATTGCTCACGTTCGATCATCAGCAGAAGGATCTGTAAAAATTCGATGGGCGGCTGCAAAGGCGGGGGAGAGGCAAACGTCATTTCCTCTCCTACGATTATGCTCAAAAAAACATTCTGGTTTTAAAACAACAAGGATTCTGATTATTTCAAACAGAACAGAATGTTAAATATATTCTTACTATTAATTCTGATAAAAGTATCAAAGCAATCATTAGTGATCAGGCAATTTAAAATTCACGGGCTTCTTCCAGGTCACATTTTTTTTTCTCGGGCGAATTTACAGATGTATTTTTGTAATTTGTCCCAAGCCAATGTATAGCAATTCTCAATCAGAGACTGAACTGATAAATATTAATCGAAACTACATTCCCGATCACGGATATGACACCACCTGTTTATCGATGATTGCTTACATTCTCTTAATGACTTAATGTTAAGTATATATCAGGAACTCTCTATAAAATGAGCTAGTATGAAGTTTAAAGTTTAAAGGTAAATCTCTGTAAAATTGCGCCAAATTATTCACATTATGTCATCATTTTTTGCTTGTTCATTTGTATATTTATCAAAACTTTCACCTCCAAATTACACAATTCTATTTTAGAAATTTATTATTAATAAAACTTATTGTTATAATTGATCAATTTTAGAATCAGATTCTCAAAACTGAATAAATTAAATTTCGAAATATTTGTAAATGAACAATTTGAAATTAAAAGCTTTCAAAAATAAAAAATATTAAGTGCTTAAAACTATACACAATTTGAAATTTCAATCGAAGGCAAATATCTAGTATCTAAATCAAATTTTTTGAAAGAAAACAAATAGTCTTATTGAGATGAACCTAACTACTGTGCTCAAAGAACGACCATTATTATAGATTTTTTTTATTTTCTGGTAAATCGAATCCATTTTTTGTAAGAATTAAAAGAGAATTTCACAATTTCAAGTTAAATTATAAAATTGTCTTATAGAATGTATTAAACGGTTAAACTGCGTAATTCATTCAAATTACTCGATCATATTCGCTTCCGTCGGCAAATTAAAAGAATGTAAATGAAAAGAGAGACTGAGGTATCATTCAACACTTCGTCATCAAGCTACAATCTTCACCTTATCTCCAATTATAGAACTTAAAGAAATTCCAAATATCTTTGCCACTTATTTTCTAAATTTAATAACAGATTCTTCGAAATAGAGATTTCTACATTTATCAGACTTTTCTGTAGCAGTGCTGACATCGATGGCAACTAATTTGATCCTTAAGAGTTAAATTAGTTGATACATAATTCCTAGCAAAATCGAGTAGAATCATGTTGATCGCATTGGCCTAAAATTTCATCAGAGAAGTGGAAAACTGCATAAAACCAAAGCATTCGATGGCATTCGCGGCGTCAAACTACTACCCGCTCGATAGTAGTTAAACGCAGTGAAAACACGACTAAGCTATAATCCAGAATCGGCCACCCATCCGAGTATTAACCGCGCCCCCGTCGTGCTTAACATTCGAGATCTCGACTTGACAATAATCACCACCCAGCTACTGCCGTCCGTGCCTCACTCTTCTAGTATTTTCTGGCTTAACGTTCGGAGTTCATGGATGGGTTATGTCAAAGGGTAGTTACGCGCGCGCGTTGATCGTTCAGCATGTGTCAAGCTCACGAAGCGTGAAGAGACACGCGTATCTGAAGGTTGACGTGAGTGACTGAATAGTGTATAGAGTGTAAAGTGTATATAGGTGAAGTGGAGAACTGAGGGAGCGAGAAATCGTTCTACGTGGCCGCCCTTAACATGCATGTTTGCTCCACTTCCGACGCTTAGCGCCGCGACGCTTCGACGATTACCACGCGTGACATTATACCTCCCTCACTTATGTTCACAAGAAAATCTTTTTTAGACGGTAGCTTTTACTAATTCTATAATTGCGTAATTGCATTTAATGAAATGTTATCCAGCTCTAAGCTTGTGTCTTAAACATTTTTTTTTGTAACCTAAGAAAGTTATAACTACTTAATCCTTTTTGCCAATAACATGATGGAGTTTCATCAATCATTGCCGCAATGAGAAATGATCTAATTTATGAAATCATTGATCAGTATATTTTAACACATTTGTCACTAAATAAGAAGCAGAAGAAATAGACACTAAATGGGGAAAATTATGAATCACTAATAGACTCAGGAACGGACAGGAATAATGAATCACAGATAACAGCTTTCCTTTCTTTGAATACAAACCAATATTTCAACAGTATTTCAGCTTTAAACGAGAATAAAATACAAAGTTTGTTTATTTGACTGTTCGGATTTTGAAGTTTCCTTCTAATGTAAAATTTCTTTTTATTCACTCGCTAAAATCGATGCAAAAATGTATAGTGCACTTATCCCATTGTATTTTTTTAAACAGACTATATACAATACTGAGCGCAAGTGGTTATCTACAATCAGTCTAATGTCAATATGTTTTTATAAATATGTTTCTTGTGAGTTTCGAATTTCATGTCTCTAAATTATGTAAATTGGTCGTTTCTATTCCAATTATGATTTGTAATGCAAAGTTAGCTGTGATAACAGAACAATGGTCAGTAGATAAGTAAATTTCAATAATGGTCAGGTTCTAATTGATTTAGCAATTTTTTCTCAATTTTATAAATATTTAAAAAAACGGTGACTTTTTTGTTACAACTACTGTTTTAAGGCATTCTAGAACACTTCAGCTTTTCAAAACTTTTTTCCAGGGTGTCAGTTTTAATCGAAGAAAATATTCCCGCTTATTTCCAAGTTTACACATTTTCGAGGTGATTGAAATCAAAACTCGAACTTTTAAAGCTGAGCATATTTTCATTTCAAGTAATCAAAAATGGACGGAAAATCAAAGCACTGAAAGTGGAACTATTTTGAATTATTTACACGTACAAAATAGAAGGTCTTAACACTTTTCTATGAAACAATTTTTAATTAAATGCGGTTAAACTGCAAATTTTAATTTCTAACACTAAATGAATCAACAGTCAGAAACATTAAAAATTCAACACGAATTAAAAACAAATTTAATTTCAAACAATTTAGTTTAAAATAGTTTATCTTCGAATATTTTATTTTAGTAATTAACAACTTTAAATTTGTTCAAAATCTACTATTTTAGATCGAAATAATATTTCAATAGGATCTGAAATTAAATAAAGGCGTTTAATTATGAACATATTATTTTAAATTTCTTTTATAATTGAAAATAGTTTATAAAGTGTCAATCCGAATGTGAATTGCTTAATTCTTCAATTTTACGATTTCAAACGCTTTTAGAATTTAATTATTCAAGTTTTTAATGTAATAATTAATTTTAAAAATCTTAAAATTGAAAATGTTATACGTGTAAAAATAAAGACCTAGAATGCCGAATTTTTAAAGAATTTTTTTTTAGAGTTGCGCATAGTAAACTGAATGATTTCGTAATTTAAAGTTAACAATACACTTCCTCAAAAATATATCGGTCATTTCCCGATTTTCCCGATCCAGCGAGCACCCTATTTTTCATTTATAATGATCTTTTCTAAAACTATACCAAGTACAATAAAAAGCCTAAAATCTCAAAATTAGTCTCTTATATATTAATCGAAAATGTCAAAGAAAGATTAAAACTGCAATGTTTACGAAATTCAGTTCAGTTCAATTCAAATATGAGGAGCACATGATTTTTGATTGTCGTTCTTAAATATGTTCAAGGTCTAAGTATGTTTATTTTTGAACGTGAAATTTAAAAAAACACTGAGCTGTACGTTTCAAGACTACTAACTGAAAATGATTTCTCTATATTCAAGTAACTAGCTTTACAATGCCTGTAAATGAATTTTCAAATTTAAAAAATTAAATTGTCAGAGTTACTTCTGTATTAAAATAAATATAATGCTTTTGTTTTTAATTACCTATAATTTTGAAAAGTTACAGTACTTCATACAAATTGGTAAAAAAATTGAACAACTTCACAGTGATATGTTTTTCTGACGTTGGAACAAATTCCTACGAAAAAGGACACTAAAAATGGTCATTTTCGATCGAAATTTAACACGTGACAGCAAGGACAAACATAATCGACAAAGTTATGCACATTTCACGGCTATCGGCAACTGTCTTCGCACGTGTCAAAACGCAAAGCGCGCTTGCGGCAAAAGAAAACAAACTCGACCCACACTCATTGTTATCAAATTTATCAATGCTTACCCAGTACTCGTTAAAACCTCTCGAGCACGACTCGCATCCGACTTGCTTGTGATATTGAATTCTTTCCACCTCGGACACACTGAAAATCGTTCTACGCCACTCCCGCGCGAAATCGAGATAACCTCGAAAACGCGATTGTCACGATGCACAACAATAACAAACAGGCACTGAACTCGCGACGAAAATCATTTCTTATCCAAACTTTATGCGGACCTTCGATCCGACGCACAGCGAAGCGTATTTGTAAATAAAACGGCAAGGAGACACGCACAAAATCAACAAGTCGAACTTTGATTTTTTTCTCACCTACTCAATATGAAAAAGCTCTTCTTTGAATTAGCGATTGTCACTTTTTTCTTAATTATTCCCGAAAAAAATACTTAAAACTATCGACGATATCTCAACTTTCGATCAAGTAATTTTTTTCACCACTTTTTATAATATTTAAAAATTCCTTCTATTCCGATATCTCCTTTTGTTTCTCAATAACTGTCCTCTTCTAGAAATATTTTTGGTGATGATACTGAGAGGTTCCTTATATCATACAGAGAACCACGTAACTTGTATCACACACAACCTTTCCAGTAGCGCGGACTCGCGCGGACTGCGAGACGAACGTGCGGCGGGTGTTTGCGAGTTTCACCTTCGGTCGAAGTCGGATCCCTTCGCCCCTCTCCACGTGCACCGGCACAGACTTCGGACGCCCCCCACCCAGCCGCTAAAGAAAATCGCACCCTCGCACGTCGCGCGTACAGCGGCACTCGCTCTCCCCACCTAGTCGGATAGAGTCTCTGTCCCCCCCTCCCTCCTGCGGGACGGTCGTCGACAAGACTCGCCCCCCTCACACGGATCCTAGCGGTGGCTCGGCAGAGTTCAGTAGGCGCGAGGTGGGCACACGAACACACCGTGTACACTCTAGCGCACGTACGTGAAATCGTGGACCACGCCTACTCCCTACTCAAATGCATCCTCCGACGAACTCTTTTTCCCTCCAATGATTCCACCCTCCCATGGGCGTATTTAGAGGGGGTTTCGGGTCGAATTACCCTCTTTTTCCCAAACATCCCCTATGGTCTTCAGGAATTGTTCTTTTCATAAGAATGTCTCGGCGTGACTTTGGGCCAGTAACCGAGAAGGGAGAAATTGCTGTTTGCTCATCGATCGAATTGCTGGTCCTGAGACGATTATTTTTAGATTTGATTTTTCAAATCTTCTTCCTTTAAGTTTATTATTCTTCACCTATTTTATATAGACTTTTGTTTATTATAAATGAATTATTTCTTTGATTTTGAGTACTAATCGGATTCAACGAATAGAAAAATTATCTGACGACCTTCTGAACTTCTCTGGTAAGGTAACCTTTTTAAAATGTATACACTGTTAAAACAGGCATTATAAAGCCAGCAAGGAAAATAGTATTATTATAAGTTCGAGAGCGAAGCCAGCTCCAAAACTGATAACCTCACGCGATCTACTGAAAATGCTGTAACTGTAGCACCCTTTACAAGAAAAGTTTCTTTGATGCAAATAAGTTTTATTGGGCCACAGAAATGATTTTTTGTTTCACAGAAATTTTTTGTTTAATTTAAAATTATTTTCTTCTATTTCAAGGTGAATTTAAGATTTGAAATTATGTTATCAATCATATAATGTGAAAGAAAAAACCTCGTCTGATATGAAAAAAATTTTAAACATATGAAAAATGATTATTTTAACAATAGTACTTATAATTAAATTTTTTCTTATTGTCGCTTATTACAAATTAAAAAAAAATGGTTGAATTTCAATAAATTATGTCTTATTTTGAGGAGAACAACGTTATAAACTGAAAAATTATTAAGAAGCGATTGTAAGACAAAATTAAATTACAGAAAACACTGTTAGTGTAGATGCTTTGTTTAAGATGAAAAAACATTTAAAATTGTGATTTTTCTTGGAAATTACTTCCTTAGAAATATTATTTCCATTCTTAAAATCATTCAAAAGCTATGTTTTCAGATATCTGATATTTCCTACAACTAATTCTTTGATTCACTTCTTTTCAGTGAAATTCTACGGATTCTCAGTAAATTTTCGCTGATTCGAGTTTAGAGAACGACCGACTTATTTTTCCCTTAATTTCGGATTGAAAAAATGTACTGAAAAATTATTGACTATTCTCCATATTTGTAGAACTTTCCACTGATATTTCATTATACAAAGTTAGTAAAATTTGAGTGAGACTTATGCTGATACTTCAGTAACTTTTCTTTTCTTTCGCAACCTCTTTTGTTTCCATTTCTCTATATTTCCCATGTTTTATTCTGATGATTTGTGATTATTATAACCATTTCACAAATTTAATCAAACATGTTTTTAAATTTCGCAATTAAACTTTTTGTATGTTGATCCTGTTTCTCTCCTTCTATTTTATTTCCTCTCCTTCAACAAAAACAACAGCGAGCGTCGATGAAAGTGTTCTCCTTTTTTACTGGTTTCTCCTTGTACTGGAACTGCCCACGCGCCACGCGAGAGGGGTGCGTGCGTGCAAAACCTTCGGAAGACGAGAAGCTGGTTTAGATTTCCAAGGAAATGAAAGAAAACAAATAATAAAAAAATAAACAAAAAAGTTAGTGATAGAGGGGCGACAGTGCAGCCCGACAACAAGAAGAATGACGTTTCGTGGATATCGCGTAGGTATCGAATTTCATGTTCATTCGTAAAAGATAAATCTCCTGCGGTTATCCGTCCCATCCAATATTACCTATGTGTGAGCTACCGAGTATATACTCTGTATTGGTGATTGGTTAAATAAACTAATAAAATATCATCCACTTTATACCCCAAGCAGATTACATTGCGACGTGCGCTAATACATTTTCCCTATATTTTAACGACACTCTGTATCTTCCATTACTCGCTACAAGCCCATTCAGTTATTCAGATTGTGCTCTTACATTCCCATCAGAAGATAGAAAAACATCGAAGATTCATTCCTTGGGTATGGAAAGAGTTTTCATATTGATCGAACTCAGCACAAAATAGCATTTTTTTTGTAACAACCCGTGCAGAAATTTCCAAATATCTGCCTTATTTCCGACTTGGGCCAGATCGGGCACACGATTTTGTGGATTTTAAATGCGGCCCACTCTATATCCCGACTTAACAGTCCATTTTGACAGCAAATGGCGCCCCAGTAATTTCAGGGCCTGAAGTGGGTTGATTCCAAATCTCCCAAGCTTCAATGTACGGTGTCAAACATAAAACAATATTTAAATTAATAATTGAA
>JAAAKG020143114.1:0-11442 GCA_010014905.2 Druon quercuslanigerum
TCACACGCTAATTTATATACGTATTTTACCATGCCCCTTCCTTTTTTCCACGCTATTTAATATTTTCCAATACCTTTTACGTTTTTTCAAGGCCTTTTCATATTTTCCCACACGTGTTCAGAACTATGTTCTTCACACGCTAATTTATATACGTATTTTACCATGCCCCTTCTCTTTTTCTTACGCCATTTCATCATTTTCCACGATTTTTGCATAGTTTCCAGCGCCTTTTCCTTTTTTCTTTCGCCACATCATATTTTCCCACACTTTTTTTTTATATTCTCACAACCGTTTTTTCCACGCTATTTAATATTTTTACATATCCGTTTCATTTTTCAAAATGCTATTTTATATGTTCTCACGTTCTATTGATTTTCCATTTTACATTTTCCGACGCCCCTTCCCTTTCCCCTGTGTTATTTCATATTTTTTCGCGCTATTTCATATTTTCCTATACCTCTTCCATTTTTCCAACGCCATTTCAAATTTGCCCATGCTTTTTTTTCATATTTCCTCACGCTCCTTACTTTTCTCCTTCGCTATTTTATACCTTTCCACGCTTTTTATATATTTTCTTACGCCCTTTCCGTTTTTCCTCGCTATTTCCTATTTTTACATGCCTCTTCCATTTTACCTATGGTATTTCATACACGAATTTAATCGTGCACTTTCCTCTTTTCTTACGTTATTTTATATTTTTCAATGCTATTTACCTAGTTTCCGACACCTCTTGCTTTTTGCTCACGCTATTTTATATTTTGCCAAGCATTTTTTTAGGTTTCGCATACCTCTTTCTATTTTCCCACGCTATTTATTATTTTTCCATACGTATTCCATTTTTCGCACGCTATTTCATATTTTCTCACACATTTTGCATATATTCTTATGCTTTTTTATATTTTCTCACGACCTTGCTACCTTCCTAGCTATTTTCAATTTTCCCACACCTGTTCCGTTTTTCCTACGGGATTTCATACACGTATTTAATAGCACACTTTTATTTTTTCTTATGCTATTTCATATTTTACCAACACCTTTTTTATTTTCCAAAGCCCCTTCCTTTTTTCCACGCTATTTCATATTTTCAAAAACCTTTCACGTTTTTTCAAGGCCTTTTCATATTTTCCCACATGCGTTCAGAACTCTGTTCTTCACACGCTAATTTATATACTTATTCTACCATGTCCCTTCTCTTTTTCTTACGCTATTTCATAATTTTCCAAGATTTCTTCATAGCTTCTAACGCCATTTCCTTTTTTCTCCCGCCATATCAGATTTTCTCACACTTTTTTCGTATTTTTTCATAACCGTTAATTTTTTTCCACGCTATTTAATATTTTCACATATCTGTTTTATCTTTCCAAATGCTATTTTATATGTCCCCACGTTCTATCTATTTCACATTTTAAATTTTTCGACGCCCCTTTTCTTTTTCCTGTGTTATTTCATATTTTCTAACGTCATTTCATATTTTTAGATGCCTTTCCTTTTCCTCATCCCTTATTCTATTTTTTCACGCTATTTTATGTTTTCTAATGCCCCTTATGTCTTTCCCATGCTATTTCATTTTTCCTCATGCTATTTTTTAAAATATTTTTTCACGCCCTTCCTATTCTTCCACGCTTTTTCCTATTTTCCCACGCCTCTTCTTTTTTTCTCATAATATTTTTATGTCTTCCGCCCTTTTTTATTTTTGCCTACACCTCGTCTCCTTTTTCAACGCTATTTAATGGTTTCTTATATTTCTTGCATTTTCCCTATGCTATTTCATTTTTTTTACGCATTCACGAAATGTACGATTTTCGAAGCATGTATTGCGTGCGGGAAGTAACTAATTCCAGAACCGTGGTAAAAAGAAGTTATAAAACAAACTTTTTACAGCCGCTCCGCTTCATTATGACTTAACGGTTAATAGACTGATGGTGAGTAGTGAATGGGAAATTTTCCATTAATTTCCGGAAATTTTGAAAATTTCCCGTAAAAGTCCAGAAATCTGGTAAATTTAGCAATTTTCCATAAATTTCCATATATTTTGGGAATTAAAAAATTTCCATAAATTTGCTTTGCATAACTTAAATTTCTTCAAATTTCCAGTAATTCACAAATTCAACGAAAGTTTACAGAAGTGTTTGGTAATTTCTGCTAATTTTAGAATGTTACCATACATTTTAAAAATTTGTCTTTATTGTTTCTTAAATCGAAAATCTCCTGCATTTGTTTTAAAAAATGTCACCTCTGGCCTCTGTCCTTCCTATCTTTCCTAAGCTATTTTATATTTGTTCCGACCCTTAATATTCGCATAAGCTATTCAATTATTTCCAACGCTATTTAATATTTTTCAATGATTTTTTCATAAATTTAAACGCTCTTTCATATTTTCCACGCTTTTTCATATTTTCCCATACCTCTTCCTGTTTTCTCATGCTATTTCATACTTTCCCACGCTTTTTTCATACATTTTTACGCTACTTCCTATTTCCCCAAGATATTTAATATTTTCCCATGGTTTTTTCATACAATCGAACGCTCCTTCCTATTTTCCCTTACCTCTTCCTATTTTTTCATGCTATTTCGTACTTTTCCACACTTTTTTCGTATATTCTTACGCCACTTTCTATTTTCGGACGCTATTAGATATTTTCCCATAATTTTTTATACATTCGAATGCTGCTTGCTATTTCCCAAGCTATTTCATATTTTCCCATACCTCTTCCATTTTTCTACGCTATTTTATATTTTTGCACGTCCTTTCCTTTTTTCCCAAAGCTATTTCATACCCTCCTACGCTTTTTTCATATATTCTTACGCACCTTGCTATTTTTTCACGCTATTTCATATTTGCCAAAGCTTTTTCATATTTTCCCATATCTGCTACTGTTTTATCATAGTATTCTATACCTTCCTACGTTTTTTTCATACACTTTTACGCCACTTTCTATTTTCCGACGCTATTTAACATTTTCCCATAATTTTTTCATACATTCGAACGCTCCTTTCTATTTTCCCATACCTATTCCTGCTTTCTCATGCTATTTTATACTTCCCACGCGTTTTCATATATTATTAGGTTTTTTCCTATTTTCCCAAAGTATTTAATATTTTCTCAAGATTTTTTCATACACTCGAACGCTGCTTTCTATTTTCCACGCTATTTAATTTTTTTCCATACCTCTTACAGTTTTTCCACGTTATTTTATATTTTTTCACGCACCTTCCTTTTTCCCAACGCTATTACATATTTTTCTACGCTTTTTTCGTATATTTTTACGCCCCTTCCTACTTTTTTACGCGCGAAGAAATATTAAATATTCTGTAAAGAACGGAAAAGGCATAGGAAAGCATTTAAAGACATGAAAAAATAGGAAGGGGCGCATAGTGGTAAAAAACGTTTTACTTTGTCCATAAACCTAATATCTCAAGGTTGGCTAAACGGAAATTAATGAAATTTAGTCTAAATACAGTTCGCGTTATACCCAATAAGGGAAAAATACTCACGAGATCCAATTATATTTTTAAAGGTCAGAAAATCTATGGGAAATTGGGTACTTTTCATATTGTATGAATAAACTGACTTAAACTTTTAGAAACAGTGATAAATTTTTTTATATTAACACTTAAATTCGTTTATTTACATCGGTCAAACTGAAATTCAAAGGAAAATTAGAACCACCGATTTTTCATTTTCCTGCAAAATTTATAATAATAATAATAATAAAAAAGCTGAAAATTTACGTTTTTTCTTGTTTTATCGAATTTTCCAGAAAAACGAAAAATCAAAGGTACGAATTTCCCTTTAGATTTTACTTTGGCCGATGTATATAAAATAACTTAGGTGGTAATATAAAAAAATGTATCATTATTTCTAAAAGTTTGAGTCAGTTTATTCATAAAACGCTATTTAATATTTTCCCATACCTCTTTCATGTTTTCTATGCTATTTCACATTTTTCCACTATTTTTTCCAGCTGTTGATGTTTTTTGTAAAATTGATGCACTTGTTTTTCAATTATTTTATTTTAAGTAAATTTTGATAAATTATCTTTAGACTGGCAAAAAAGTGATATCACTTATAAAACTACTTAAAGCTTCAAAGTTTAGTGCTCGAAATATTAAGCTTGCAAATAATAAGCCATGCAAATTTAGACAGTAATATTATACACTTTTAAATTAAATTATTTCTTTACATGGAAAACAAATTAACTTCACTCATAAAATTATTAATAGCTTATAAATTTACTGTGTTAATAATTTTCAATTTATGTATGAACGTTTAATCCTTTCAAGTTAAAAAAATTCTTCCTTCAAACACGATATAAATTTTAAAACAAAAATAGAGCTCTTCCAATCCAAAAAAATATAAAGCCCAAATTTCTTCCCTGCAAAATCAATAAAATGTTAAAAACAAAATATTAAAATGCAAAATTTTCTTCTGCACAACTCGATAGAAATCTTAAAAATACAACAAATTTCCCCCTTCGACTCAATAAAAATGTAAAAAACAAAAAATTGCACTTCCGATTCGAAAAAAAAAGAAAAAGAAAAAGTCCTTTCTTTCCTTCTAAAATTATTATTCTAATCATAAGTCGTTTCAGACTATTAATTTTTCACTTGCTATTTATACATAAAAATTCAACACTTCCATTTAAATTGAAAATGTTTTAAATGGATCGATTAAAATTGTAACGTTCAAATTTTAAAACTAGGTTTCTCAAATATCAAAGATTCAGCGCTTTTTATTTCAATAAATTCAGTTTAAAATTTGTTATTTTTTTTTGTTTGTAAAAGTTATTAACTAATTTATATTTACACTTGATATAAAACTTGCAACCCAGATTCCTGGATCATTCTTGCAGATAATAATAAAATAAAGTAACATAAATATAATATAAAAATATAATATAATATAAAATAAAGTGTATACCTTTAGATTTAGTGTGATACTTCACAATAGGGACCAAATGACAACAAATTATAAATTAGAATAATTTAAATGTTAGTGTTAAATAAAATTTTCCTGATTTAAATTCATACATAGATTCTACACATAAATTACGTAGATTTTTTTATATAAAAACTAAAATTAGATAAAGAAATTGGACTAAATTTTCCTTTCCTTGAAACAAATTGTGTCTATAAGGAAATAAGAAAATAATGTGAGGAAGGATTGATGCGAAAGTAGAAAGTTTAAGGGTGGGGGGCAGTGGTAGTTAAAGAAGTGAGTAAAGAAATAAGAGAGGTTTATGAAGAGGAGAGGGGCGGGATGTGGGGTGCGAAAATAAGGTGAGGAGAAGGGATATAAGGTGAGGGGAAGGGATATAAGGCGATGATTGTGGGTGTAGCGAAGATATGATAAAAAGGGGAATGGAGAAAGTAAGAAAGGAATAGAGGCGAAAGAGGTTCGATGGATGGTACAAATAGGCATAAGAGAGTACAAATAATAAGAGTACAAATAGGCATAAGAGGGTGTTTATAAAGAGGGTAGCGATTAATAGCAGGAGTGAAATTAATGGTTTAGGGAAGAAGGCTATGAGGGAATTTAGGTAAAATTAAGTGATGGATAAGGAATAGGACTGTAAGAGTAAGGGATATAAAAGAGGATTCTGGTTGTAGGGAATGAGGTGTGAGAAAGAGCTAGGAGTGGTTAAGAGTCAGTGGAAGGATGTGAGGTATGGCGAAGAGCAGGGGAATGGGGAGACAAAGGAGTGAGGTTGATATGCAAGGACGGTGTGAGGGGAAGGGATATGACGGAGTATTGTGGATTTAAAGAAGATCTGAGAGGAATTGGTAGACACGGAGAGAGGAACTTAAATTACTTAGATTTTTTTAGATAAAACTTAAAATTAGATGAAGAATTTTGACTAAATTTACCTTTTATTTAAACAAATTGTGTCGATAAGGTGGATCAGTTTGCAGTATAAGAAAATAGGGTGGGAAATAAGAAAATAAGGTCAGGAAGGATTGATGCGTGTATAGAGAGTTTGAGGTTGAGGGGGGGGGGCATTGGTTGTTGAAGAAGTGAGTAAAGAAATAAGAGAAGTTTATGGAGAGGACAAGGGTGGGATGTGAAGCACCGATTTAATGATGAAGTTAGGGAAAAATGGGTTTCGAAAAAATTGAGTTAAGGGGGAAATGCATTCGAGAGAAAATGTGAGGGGAAGTGGTATAAGGCGAGGATTGCGGGTGTAGCGAAGATGTGAGAAGAAGGGGAATGTAGAAAGTAAGAAAGGAATAGATTCGAAAGAGGTTCGATGGATGGGCATGAGGTGTTCCGAAAGGCGAAGGGCTGATAGGAATAAGAGGGTGTTTATCAGGAGGGTAGAGATGAAGGGCAGGAGTGAAATTAATGGTTTAGGGAGGAAGACTATAAGGGAATTAAGGAGAAATTAAGTGATGGATAAGGAATAGGACTGTAAGAGTAACGGATATAAAAGAGGATTCTGGTTGTAGAGAAGGAGGTGTGAGAAAGAACTGGGAGTGGTTAGGAGTTAGTGGAAGAATCTGGGGTATGAATAAGAGCAGGGGAATGAAGAGACAAAGAAGTGATGTTGATATGCAAGGACGCTGTGAGGGGAAGGGATATGAGGGAGTATTGTGGATTTAAAGTAGATCTGAGAGGAATTGGTAGACACGGAGAGAGGAACGTTTAGAGGTGGTTGAGAGTTGATCGAAGGGCGTGGGGTTTTGAATAAGAGAGATCAGAGATGTGGGTAGGTAGAAACGATCGTAAAAAGGGCCATTTTCAGAAGAGTCGGGTTAGGGGAGTTTAAGGGGAAATGACTAGGGAGGAGATGAGTATAAGGAGAAGGTTATAAGAGAAGGGACGTAGAGGGGTGATGGGTTCGGGGAAGGTGTTAGGGGAAGGGTTCATTGACCATTAATATTGATCCGAATTGAAGAAGAAATACTATAAATAAATAAATAATAAATAAATACTAAAATGATTAAAATTTAAATGTTCTCAATTAATGAAAGTATTTTTTGCAGCCTTAGGAAGTTAATGGAATGATAATAGGATGCACAGAGAATGCAAATAGACACAACGGGTATTTGTAGAACACGAACTAGAAATTGGAGGACAAAGGTAGTCGAATATCGGTGCAGCGCTATCCATCATTTTGATCTGGTTACTGAAAATTTACACTGTTGATGTGTATCGTATGTTCTATGAGTTCAGCAGTCGATAAAAGTAGGTCATGCTGTGCTAAATATCTCAAGGACTGAGGAAATCGATTCAAGTTTATCAACCCTATCTTTGCTGTTACTGGTTCAGCTACCCTTGTATAGAGGGAAACATGTCTGACATGCTGGGTTTGTACTACTTGAAGGAGTAGAAGCATGCACCAAGAGAGGGAGGCACCATTCGAATAAGGTTCGAAATAAGTTTAAAAGATCAAATTATTTGACAGGATTGATTTTTCGGGAGATGTTCTTGGACTATACCAAAACTTTTCGAATTTCGATAATTCGAAGTATTAGTCTGGTGAAGAGAAACTTTGAAAAAAAAGTAGTTATTAAATTTTGTTTATACCATTAAGATTAAATCTATTATTATTTGTAAAAAAGGTAGCTGTCACTAGTTATTTCTCCAATCCATAATTTTGTGGAAACTGAGGTGCTTTTGAAAAATTCAAATTCTGGTTGTGTAATTTAAGTTTTTAATTGGAATTTTTCCTACTTAAAGCACCTTTTGTTGATTTTTTTATGTATGAAGGAAGATATTATATTTTCTGTAATTTGTAATGTTGATGGCTTTATAAAATTTAAAGTAAATCGTTTGAAACATTTTAGAAAATTTGTTTCTAGGTCAGAAGTGAACTATCAATCGACAGAAAACCCAAATGCTTCGTATTTCCACCCAAAAATAAAAAATTTAAAAGAATCACGTAAAAAATAATTCCATTCTCGTTATTTTAAAACCAGTAAGACCAGTAAGAAAAATAATTATTAAATTGCCAAAAATAGCAATTATAGTTAATTTTTCGAGATGGAAAAGGGGTGAGGTGTGAAGGAACTACCCCTTCCTATTTTTTGCAAGAAAAACTACCGTTTTCAAGGAAATAGAATTTTATAAACATTTTTAATTTATTAAGATAACAAAAAATATATTTAACATACTATACTTTCAACGTTTTTGTATCAATCCTTAATTTTTAATATTCTAATATTTTAAATTAGTCAACTGCTAAATTTTAAAGTTGATAAATATTGCTTTAAATTTATTAAAATCAATCTAATCCATTGATTTTTAACAAAAATTATTGAAATTCATTCACATAATTTAAATTCATTATTATTTAACATTAATGACATATATGATAAAAAAAATTGTTTAAATTTCAAAATTCTAATTTTTAAAGAAAGGAAAGAAATGGTATTAAATTTTTTTTCTGAATCAGAAGACGAAATTTTTTTCTTTTATATTCTTATTAAAGTGAACGCAGGCGATTTTTGTATTTTTAAAATTTGTATTAAATTTGAAACTAAGACGTTTAATTTTGTATTTTTTTAATTGGCAAAGGAATATTTTGTATGTTTAAGATTTTTATAAAGTTGGAAAGGAGAAAATTTTGAATTAAAATTTTATGAATTGAAAATAGGATAATTTTTTATTTAATGTAATATTATCAAATAGAATTTCTGAATTTTATTTTTATTTCATTTTTTGTTTTTAGCGTTTTTATGGTATTTCAAGGAAGAAATTTTAATTTTTAATTTTTTCTTAATTGAAAGAGGACACATTTTTATTATGAACATTTTTCTGGACTGCGGGGAGATAAAAATTTGGTTTTCAATTGTTTCTGAATTGGAAGAAAAAATGTTAAGTGCTTATTTTTTTTGAATTAAATGTGAGTAATTTTTTATATTTTTGATTTAAAGAAGGTCAATTTTTTCTTTTAACATTTCCATTCAGTGAATAGGGGCAAGGTGTTATTTTTAACTTTAGATCAAACGCGAGAATGTATAGTGGCGTTCCGGGTTCAAATCCCGGCTCAGGCAGATTTTTTTCATTTCTCTAAAATTTAAAAAACAGATATTTAAAATTTATTCAACACTATTTAAAATTTATCACACAAAAAGTGCCCTGTTACATTTAAATATGTAAACTGACACAGACAAATAATTATTGAATCAATTTTTAAATCCAACAACTTAAAAGTTGGGGTTTTCAATATCACTGTACCCTGATACCAAAATTAAAGTGTGCTTTTTTTATTTTATTAATATTTTTATAAATGACAACAAATTGTAACCTAATTTTGCAAAAAAGTAAAGTATTATGCAAAAAACATTAAAAAAAAGATGTAGAAGAAAATTTACTTTTGGTCAATTAGGAACTGGCTAAGTTTTAGCAAGTTCTTTAAAATTTGGCACCTTACGACTTTTGCCCTTTTTATTCTTTACTGATTTCAATCAGTCTTTTGTAGCGCCTCCGGTTAGGTAGAAACGTGAGAAATTGCTGTCCGTGTTTTAAACCATGGACACAGGATAAAAATCGAAGCAAGCTTCCTAAGGCGACGTACTTTTAAAACCGGTTAATTAAAAAAAAAGTTTTGAATATTAATTAATTTAAACGTAACTTCAAATTTTTTTAAACAAAAAATTAATTTGTAACGAAATAGTTAAATTTTCAAAAAAATAGTCACTGTACTTCAATTTTGTAAACAGTTTAAATAAAATCAATGTTTAAATAAAAAAGATGAATTAGGAACGAAAACTGTAATGGTTGATATTTTAATTCAAACAGTTTTGTATTTAAAAAAAATTCAATAAATAAGATTAATTTTTAACAAAAAAGGAGGATTTTTAAAAAAAAAATGTTACATTTGATATCAATTATAAAAATATGTTAATTTTTAATAAAAAAGAGTCTAACCAATACGTTGCAAACTTTAATTTAAAAAAGGCTAAATTTCTAGTTTTTAAATTGAAAAATCCTGCAAGAACTAAAAAATTTTCTTGGAACCGTTACGGAACTTTTTCGTAGAATTTTAAAATCTTTAAAACTTAAAGTTATTCGTTTAAAGTGTAACCAAAATCATTTTAAAACATTTCAAGAAATCTTATTTTCCATACTGGTAATTTTTTTGTCACCGCTGTCTGCATTCTATAATTTATAATAATATACATAAATTATATATAGATGTAGATTTTACCAATACAATTTTTTTGTTATTTAAATTTTTCTCAAGATTCTTTTCTTAAATTAATATATTCTAACTTTTTTATGATGTAATTATTTTTATCTCATTAAAAGTGCGAAAGATTTTACAAATTACTGTCTGGCCAGAAGATATGTGGTTGAAGAAGCACAATTTTAAAATAAAAATCTGAGTTGAATGTTCACTTTAAAAAAATAATCCTATTTTTTATTGGTCGTTTTTAGATGAAAATTCGCTTTTTAATATCATTATTGAGAGTTTACGTTTTTGGTCGAAAATTCAACTACATGATCGATTAATGAACTTCTTTGTTAAACACTAATTTTATTGACTGGATAAGCAAAGATTTTATTTAAAATTTAAGAATTGCATTATTGTTTAAAAAAATTATTATTTTACATTTGTCGTAAAATTGTCTTTTTGTATCAAATTAATTTCTCTGATTGAAAATTTAACTGTTTAGTTAACAGTCGAACTACTTTGTTAAAAATCATTTTTTTAAATTTCAACTCCATCTCTGTGGTTTAAAATGAAACTTTTTTATTAATAATTTATCAGTTTGTTTGACAGTTATTTTTAACTGAAATTTTAACTAATTCATTATAGGTTTAAAAGTGACCGCTTAAAGTCAAAATTTCAATAAAAAAACATTATTGTATTTGGTTGTAATTTCGAATTTTGTGGTAGAAAATTAATCTTCTTGGTTCAAAATTAAATTTGTTGACAGTTAAACTAATTTGTTGAATATTTTATTTGTTGAAAATGTGTCTCTTTGATTTAAAATTAGTCTTGCTGTTACCAAAAGTTTTATTTTTAATTTAAAATTCAATTATTTGGTTAAAAATTCAATTATTTGGTTAAAAATTAAATTTTTTGTTAAAAAGTCGACCTTTCTAGATGAAAATTTAACTATTCGGTTGAAAAAAAAAGTTTTTGGTAAAAATTCACATTTTTTGGTCGAAAATTCAACTAGATGATCGATTAATAAACTTCTTTGTTAAACAGTTATTTTATTGTTTGGATAAGCTAATATTTTATTCCAAATTTAGGAATTGCATTATTGGTTAAAAAAATAATAGTTTTACATTTGTCGTAAAATTGTCTTTTTTTATCAAATTAATTTCTCCGATTGAAAATATAACTGTTTAGTTAACAGTCGAACTACTTTGTCAAAAAATCATTTTTTTAAATTATTTCAAACTCTATCCCTATGGTTTAAAATGAAACTTTTTTGTTAACAATTTATCATTTTGTTTGAAAGTTATTTTTTTAAAAGAAATTT
>JAAAKG020143116.1:0-11441 GCA_010014905.2 Druon quercuslanigerum
CCAGCGAAATCGCGGTAAAATTTTAGCCATAACCACGTCTCACTACCGTGAGATAGGCGGTTATATATATATATATTATATACACCGAACGTGGCGCCTGAAGCAATTTTGTATAACCTATCATACATGAGATGCAGTTATATAGTAATAATAGTCCGAAGATTTTTAAAATTCAAGTCAAAATTCTGGGCCATATTAGCTGGTGATTTCTTTCCTGATAAAGAGAGCTTAAAACTCTTTAAAAAAGAAGTATTAAATTTTTCAAATCAGAACTTTACGTAAAAGTTTAGATTACAAATTTGTTTGCATCAATTTTCCTTTTCCTTTTAGATTTGCATAAAAAAGGCAACTCGAAATCGATGTTCAAGTTTTATGCCTTAATTGATTAATTTTATGGAGTAGTTTTAGAAAAAATATTGGCCATAAAAGTGTACCAAAAACTAAAATAAATTGTAAATAGTTTCTGGGATATACTGTGATGTAAATTTATACATCAAACCCTATGCAAACAAACAAAATGTAGAGAATCTATTGCGCATTGTATTTTCTGAGGTGCAGAGAATTTTGTTAACTACCTCTATTTCCGTGGTTTTTGTGATTTATTAAAAAAACAATAGTTTCATATAAAAACATTCTCCATACAAATTGCGTATTTCGCAAAAATAAAATTCTTTGTCAGCAACATTTTAAAAAAATTGACCAAAAATTAAAGTCACACTGACTTTTTATGATTCAGGTACAAAAAATGAACTATAATAAAATTGGATTCATTATGTAACGCGAATTATATCGATGTAGATCAAATGAAAAATTATTGTTCATCATTATTTGAAATTGTTTTCTAAACATTTTTCACGGAAAATAAAAAAAAAACTAAAAGCCAACAATTTTATAAAATCGAATTTTGTTTTCTGGAAAACTATTAATTTTAGAACAAAATGTTGAACACAAAATAGTTGTAGTTTTCGATGATATTTAGGCATATTATATGTATTTGTTATTTGTATGTATGCATGTGTGTATATTTAATCTCTCCAGTTCACGGGTTTGATGGTCTCCACTTCCTCTACATATATTTATATTCCATACTTAATCTAACTTAACAGCTGCTTATATTCTAATGTTTAGCCTTACTTAAAATAAAAATAACAATACTAATAATTCAACTGTTTAGCGATATTTCTGGGCTTCCGTTTCCTCATGCCATAAAAATACATTATCCACGCTTTTGAAATAAACTTTTTGCTACTTACTTTCCTTCTACAGGATTACCCGTTTGGCTCTGCTCTGTGCCCTTGCTTTATCTAGCTTCTTCAAATTTTATCATTCACTTCACTCCCCGTATATTACCAACAAAAATCCAGCTTACACACTCATGCACACTTAAGTGGCCATCTTTCACTCCTGTACACCTCTCTAATACATGTGCCCTTGACTCCCTTTCGTGTACACATACTCTACAAAGATTCTCCTCTTGATCCATCTAATATTTACAAGCTCTCACTCCTTCTCCCATCCTAACCCGTATGACCATATTCCACTCGTCTTTCTTTTTTATTTTTTGAAAATATTATGGTTGCGTCAACCCTTTGATCACCATACACCATCTCTTTTCCCTCTTCTTTTTGCGTAAGTAATATTTCTAATTCTATGCTCTGCCAGTCCCTAACCTCTTCTTGTATATTATCCTTCCTCGATCTCTTCTCCTCCATACTTCAACACTTAGTTCGCCATGCCATCTTTTCCTATAGCCTTGCTTCTTTTTAATCTATTTATTGCTTCATCCACTTTTTCCCTGGTTATTTTTTTTCGTTCTCCTCTCCTAGCAGACCAATGAAATAATCTGATTACCCGCCCGATTCTATTCTTCTATTCTTCATTCCTTTCCCCTTTGCTCTTTCCTTTCTAGCATTCTCTTATGTTCTCTTTTTCTCTTCTTGTACACCCCCTTTTTAAACAAACCGTCCTGTTTCTCCTATTATGTCTAGTTACCTGCTCACCTTCCTGCCGGTTTTACTATGTTTGGAACTCCTCTCTTATACCTCTTTTTCTTCATCCCAAGCCCCTAACCTTTCTCCGCCCGTACAGGCACTCAAGTAACCTCCCATCAAAGCCAACTCTTCCTTCTTTTCCTTCATCGACCTCCTTATTACTCTCCAACCTTACCCTTGCCCATTCTTCCATCCTTTCCGTCCCTTTCCCCCTATTTTCTCCATTTTACTGCCAATTCTTTTCTCACCCGTGAGACCATGCCAACCATCCCTCTCCCTTTTACGAGTTCCTTTCTTGCTTCTTGCATCGTCCACACATAACCTTTCCGTAACATTCTTTTCATCCCCTTCCAGCCTTTGTCACTCGCCTAAGTTTCGCTCGTCATTATTGCGTTCCATTTTGTAAATTCCCCCCAGAAACCCTGGTCCTTGCTTTTTAATCCTGAGACATTCCAAAACGCCACTTTCACGTGTCCATCTTCTCATCCCGTTCCTTGCGTCCTTATCTTTTGAGCCCTTTTCGTTCTTAAATTTATCGCCACAGATCCACATAGAGATGTTTACCCAAATTCTGTCTCTCCCTGTTATTACCCCTATCACCCTCACTTGTGCTCCTATATCTCTCAACAAATTATTAACCTTTTCCTCTCCCTACTACGTAGCCTCTTATTTTCTACCTGAAAGCCCACCCTACTTTCTGTCGCGTCCTGGCTATCTATTCCCTCATTTCTTCTTCGCTCAGCGCTCACTTCTAGCTTACTCAATCTTTCTTCTATTACATTCATAGCCCTTTTCATATTTTCAACATATTTTCTCTTCTGATTTTCTATTCTTTCCCATTTTCCTGGACTTTCTGTTTTTTCCCCTTTCTATAATTCGTCTCCCTATCCCCGTTTCTTTCGTATTTTGTATACTTCCTCTTTTAGCTCCCTACTTGCTTCTTTATATCCTCCAAAATTCCATATTTCTCCTCTCTCAATCCTGTGAAAATTACTTGAATCTTTATCAACAAGTTCCCCTTGCTTTCCGGCTTTTTCCTTTTTATCCTTTTCTTAAAATTTGTATCCCCCTCTAAACCTTCGTCCCTCTCACCCCTTTTCCTTTGCTGATTTTTCTCCTCCAATAACCTTTCCCTCGATGTTTGCTTCACTCGCTTGTTTTGAAATCGCCAAGAAATATCATCGACCTTACACTATGCGAGCGCTGTGCAGTTCTATTGAGTTTATCTAAATTCGTGGGTTTACCTTGCTTATTACGCCTCACCTGGCTTGCTTTTTTTGTAAAAATTAGAAAATCCAAAAAGAACTTTTCAATTTTATCATAAAAATCAGAACCGGTATTAAACTATTGACTACACGAGAAAATATTTCACAGAACAATTTTTCCTGCATTTTCTATGCACAACATTTCTTTCCGGAAGGCATACTTTCCATGGTACCCTTCGTTTTTTTACCAAAATCATGAAAGATCAGCGTGATTTTCATTTTTGTCAATTGCTGTAAAGCGAAAAAGTGTTCGTTTTTGCGTAATACATCGTTTGTCTGTGAAATAATGGAACATAAAAATCATAACTTCCCAAATAAATCATGAAAACCGTAAAAATGTATATAAAATTGTTTAAAAAATGCACTGTATCTTCGAAATTCAGATGCACAGAAAAACCTCTAAGCCCTTTTTCATACAAGCTCGAATGTATGAATTCGCATATAATATTCTTACAGCAAGTTTGGAATGCAGCAAATAAATCGATGTGAGAATAGTGTTATTAAAAAAAAACCTTTTTTAACCTTCTAGATATTTATGTAAAAGCAAAAGAAAGGCTTCACTAAAATTATTGCCATGAAATTTTTATTTTATTTATCTTGTAACATTATACAAAAGAGATCGCTGAACTTAAAAATTATTGTAGGGTTTTAAATTCTAATGAGCAACACGATCCTGACTGTAATTACCTATCGACTATCGATGATCGAATTTTGTCTCTATGATGCTCATAGCTTAGTTGTCATTGTTTATTTATAACGACGTATCATTTTTTCATGATAATATATCTTATCTATTAGCAAAGCTGTATTGTAGCCCTGAATAAATCGTGTCAAATCCAGTAGGTTATTGGCCCAGAATTCTTGCACTGGGACATGAATAATACGTTAGTGTCATAAGAAAATTTTGTTTGAAGACAAGCCAGAGGAAACTGTGCAAGCTAGTATATAACAAGTATATCAGTCCAAAGGTCCAAAGGAATAGACACCTCTGTTGACTATGATTTACGGACTATATTACTACTTTACTGTGTACTAAACAGTTTCCAATAATTTTTTAATGAGCCATTGAAGCCCACGTTGATCTACCGACACCTGAAGCTTTAAAAATAAAACTACTAGAGGAGTACACTGCGGCGATTCGGAAAAACACCGTTAACTTTCAGGTGACTTATCCGATTTGCAGTTACGGGTGTTCTTCCAAATCACAGCAGTACAGTTCCAGAGACCCCAAATCTGCATCATGGGAAAACGACACCTTTATCGATGATAAGTCCAACTCGGGAGAACTTTATTTTTTAATAAAAAAATATGAAGCTAAGGAAACTTTTACCAAGTTTAAAGGTTTTTCTGAAAATAAAACTAAAAAAGAATCAAAACCTTAAGTATTGTGGACAGAAGTTTATTAGAATCTTAAACGATAAAATATATGGCGAGAGCACACCATTGCTTATACTCTTCAACAAAATGGAAAATCTGAGAGGATAAAACTAACTTTCGTAAGAAAATTACGAGATGCCTCTTGTTGTAGGCTGATCTATCTGAAATTTTTGGACCGAAGCAATTTTTAAAGCTGCCTATATTCGCAACAGATGTCCAACAAAGCAATTAAAAAGGCAAACAGCAAATGAAATCTGCTTGGAACAAAGAAATCTATTTATCATATGCAATCGTTTAGCTGTAAGGCTTATGCTTAGAACAAAAAGCCAAGCAAGGAGAATTTTAAATGTAGATCCAAGCTGTTCATTGTTGTAGGATATTAAATAAAGTAAAGGCATATCAGATGTGGAATACTGAGGCTAGAGAAATAGTTACTAGTCGAAACGTCACAAATTCCTTCAACTATATTAAAATTCAACCAGAAATCGATTGTTCTTCAATAGAAAAAGAGAATACTATATCCAACTAAAATCTTCTGCGATATCACGTAGATATTCGCCATTATTATGTTCGCGAAATCGTTGAGAGAGAAGACATCGATGTTAAATATATTCCAACATCCGAGATGGCTGCAGACGTTATAAAAAAAATCAATTTTTAGACCAAATCGTCGGTAGTGCCTTGACTGACTTAGTGTGACTATCGATGATTATATTATGTCTATTATGTTTATTTTGCCAAAATTTACTGAATTTATAGAAAACTTTAAAACGAGCATAATTTTTTAATTTTCGACACACTTCTATGGTAAGTACTTTCCGCAAAACTTATCTTTGAAAAGAGTAAAACAAAAATTCCACGTAAAGTTCTAAGTCGGACAATCAAATATTTCAATTCTGGGGGTTTTTGGGCACCTTCTATTAGGGAAAAAGTCTGCTAAATCGACCGCATGATCGCGCAGCCGATTAACAAAGAAAGTCAAACCTGCATTTAGTGTCAATTTAGGGGCTGTTCGTGACCTTAAATCAAGAATCTCGGAACTATTTTGTCTCTCTCCTATTTGCCCTCTCTCTTGTTTCTCCTTGTGTTTTGCGAAGCCTGACTGAGCACCGCACATCCTCCCGAAGCTCTTCTCACCCATCCCCCCCGTACGGCGTCAATTTTCGGAAACACTAAATCCAAAGAAACTAAACCCAGATCCATCTGTACATAATTTTTTAGCATCTCTGAAAAAAATGTTTTTGCCTTAGGGAGCAAAAAAAAAGCATAAAAATCACTTAAGTTGATAATTATTCACATATTTTAACCTTTTTCCTAATAAGAAAAGAGTAAATTGTTCAAATGTATGTTTGTTCTGTTTATAAGAAAAAATAAAAGATTATTTCATATAAAATGAGTTATTCTTGCTACCCCGCGTGAATGTAAATTGTTATTTCATTAAATTTTAGTAATACAAAAGCTATTCAGTCTTGTTAGAGAAAAATTTGGTTTAAAATGTTATTTCTGGTAGCCAGATGTTTAAATTTTTTCTTATCTCTATTATATATTTTTTCTCTATTGCATGGGGAATGTCTTAGGATTTTGGCAATCCTTACAAAAAATATTTATGAGTACAATTATGCTCTTATGTTTCTCTGTTCTTTAGAGATCATACAATTTATAACTCTTACCAGAGCCCAATAATTTTTTGTTAAATCGGACATTTAAAAAAAAATCGCACGCTGCGAGAATCTATATTTATATGTAAATTTAATTCTCGCAACCTGTAATTTTGTTTAAAAATATAAAAAAATTATGAGAGTATTCGTTCACCTAGAGAAACAAGCTTTCGCAAAAACAACTTTCTTCATCCATCTCGCAAGTGCCTTGTAATATTTTTTTGGTACGCGGGTACGTCTTTAACGTTACAAACAAGTGATAGTTTCGAAACCCCGGGAGTACCTATTAGAGATTAAAGAGAATTGTGGTTCCAGACGTTGCAGCTCCCTTTCAATGTCTTGATACTTCTCCTCCATTTCCTTATCCTTGGTAGTGATGTTGTAGTCGGCCGGGGCCGAGAATTTGATCACGAATATAGTTTTTTTCTCGAAGTCTTAGAGAACGATTTTAGGCCTCAAGTGTGCAACAGGGACTGCTGTCCGAAAATCGTAGTACCATCAAATTTGCGAATTCTTGTTTTCGACAATTATATCTATCACTCTTAGAGCCCTCGGCTGAGGGCCGCATTATTCATGTAGAGATACGTCGTTACTGCATGAATAAGACACCCAGATAGTATGTGCTCTAGGTATTCAGTGTTTGCATGACATGCTCTGCACCTATCGCTGGGAGCTTCTGGACATAAATTAGGTTACGGTCACGGTCTTATCCACAGGTCATGGGGCTCTCGTGATGGATGATGTTCCCTTACGTAATCCAAAAAGTTTCGCGATCCTACCACTGCGCGGCATGGAGCACTAGTGAAGTGGTGAAACATTTGAAAATGGAAACACGTTTTCTAGCCTCAAAGTCGAAGTGATACTGCCGCGTGCGAAGGAAACAGTAACAAATTTAAAGGAAAAAAATCTACGTTCAAAGAGCCCAGTGATCCTATACCCCAAAGAGAATGGGAATCTTGTGTGCCACGTTCATGAAATGGTGCCAAACCGACATGTTAAAAACATTGATTTTATCACATTCAAATTTTTAATTTAATCGTCACTACTACTCTACTATTACAACCCTTAAAGGCAAATTTTTGAATTAACTAGAAGCTTCAATAAGAGAACATACACCTCCATGAAAGTATTTGAACCTGTGTGTACGACCGTAATCACGGTATACAAAGGTGGAAGTCACTCCAACCTTGATGCGAAAATGAAATCCTGTGTATGTGAATTGAGCCCCGATGATCTAAAAAAAGCAAAAGCTTGCGTTTATTTTCTTGTCGAGTAGCTGTTAGCAGAATTTTGCGAACACTGATTTCTTTACTTCGGCTTTCGGAAGTGAATAACCTAGATTAAGTAAAGCACTTTCCTCGCTTCTGATGTTAAAATTCACGCCATGTGTTTCGCGCGCCTGCTCCGAGGTTTTATAAAGGAATGCTCCTTTGCCAATTATCTCGTGTTTTCTGGCCATTTCTAGGAGAGGATCCCTGCAATTAGAAACCATGTAAGGTGTACTTAAACAATTTGGTTATGAAGACACTGAATGATTCAGAAGAACGTGTCCGCCTTCACTGCGTGATACATATAATCGCGGAACAGAAGAATTGACATGCATACTCTTATGCATACGCATGATCTTGCGCGTGGCGATCTTAAGGATCGTAAGCGCGTTCACCGTCTATTGAACCAAACCAAACGAAAAGAGTTGAACCGGAACGGCAAGCATTCTAATTTCAGATATCTTGTTCAACGCCTAACAGATTTGAAGACCAAACTCATCGAAGGAGGTGCTTGTATCTAATTCGAAAAGAATCCTTTACCGAAGTTAGGCCATTGGTGCGGCTTAGAAGAACGCCCAGGTATGTATAGGTCCCTTCAGTCTAAAGATGTCCAATGAAACTTTTATCCACAAGTTCAGGGTCCTTGGCGAAGCAAAAAATCTTTCCTTTCTTCAGATAAATGTTAGCACACTTGTGACCTCACGCTTGTGATGGTTAGTTTCACCACAGGGGCATCCAGAAGAATTTCGCAGTGCAAGAAATAGAGGAATAAGTGTGATGCAAAAAAAAACATATGACTCATGTACACCCTGAAAGACGTCCCTTTGGAAGGTGCCATGGTTCGTTATCACATGATAATTTCCAGATTAGATAGTACATTTAGTTTTCCAAAGGAACACCAATCTCTCTATCGAAAACTTTCCGGTAGTGAATCCAGACAGCTGACAGGATGCGCTGATGGGCTGATGGGCCGCTGCATCTTTGCAGACGTTACCAACAATTAGCAGATTCTCTCGGTAACGTGCAACACCTTTTTCAAGCTACGTTGTTTATAAATCCCTCTCCCCACAGGTGCAATTTTACAAACAATCCTGTCGTTTAGGGCAGCTGTAAAATCTCATACAGTGTGTTCAAACAAGTTATTAACTTGTATTTCTCTGGGTTAGATAAGTTACCCTTTTTCGGTAGGAGTATAATGCGTCCTAATACAAGCTACTGTGGAATAGGCACTTCCGACTTTAAACATGAGGTGACTAAGCGGGCCAGATGTTGGTGTGTAGAAGTAAGCTTCTTCCACCAGAAGTACTTGGTATCAACTAGTTCTGCAGCGGAAAAGTTCTTTGTAAGTTCTTTTTTCACCTCTTCAAGAGTGATTGGTGGACATCCTTCCGCAAACGTCATGAGGTTGTCGCAAAACTCCTTGAAGCGGTTGATATTATCAGTATCTTCTTTTAACTCCAGTATTTTTTGGATGCTGTATACCTCTTACAAAAATTCTCTACCTCGTTGGGATATTGATTCTCCCAGTTTCCTCGTTCTCTTTCTCTCTTCTATATACTCCTCCTTACGCCAGAGAACACCATTAATTTGTCACCAATATGCTGCTTGATTGTCAGCAGATTTGACTTGTTAAGTGTGTGATTAAAGATCCTCAGTTCTTGGGCGAACTTCCGAACGCTTTGCGTGAACAGTCTACCACAGTGGTCGGCAATTTACTGCCGCACGGCAGCCCTAGCTACCTCGGCGGGTCGAATCAAAATCCTGCTGCCACCAAGAAGGTCCAACCCGCCATGAAAGCTTCCTTTATTTAGTGGTTCGAGTAACAGGGATTAAAATTTAAAGCAAAACGTTCTCAATTTCAAAATTAGCTTTCTGAAACCTCGAAATTCAAACCTGTAAATTTTTACAATTAAAAAGAATTTAAAAAACGTCTTAAAATACTAAACATCAATGCAGTATAACACTTTTAGTTTAAAATTGAGTTTTGATTATATTCCATCAAATCATTAATTTTTAGCTTCCTAAGTACAAGTTTAGATATGGCGCACTTTTAAAGTAAGGACAGGTTTGACCGAAGGCATTTTTTTCGCCTGCCGCGCTTTGTTCGTCAACGCTACGTTTTTTCTGAGATGTGTAAGCTTTCCTCGGCGGATGTTCATTGTTATACGGAATACTCAATGCGAATAAAAAGTTACAAATTAATTTTGTTTTAAATTCTTATATTAGCAATTTAAAAGTCTGTAATTCGAAATCTGTGACTTTTCTGCGATTACATATATGGGGAATTATTTTTTAAATGACCCCACTAAGAATTTTACGTTTTCAGATCGGGTTTATATTGGGTAAAGTTATGGTCCTATTGCATAGGATGCCTCGTACCAAATTTTAGGTACATCGAACAATTAATTTGCGTACTCCCGTACCATTGGCTGTGAATGCCTGTAACTATTATCTACTATAGGCAAATTACTTTTATATGAGATGGTTTGATTCGTATTCTTATGCACTTTTCGATTAGAAAAAACATAAAATTTTAAACGCAAAATTTGAACAAAATTTTTAAAAATAAAATAAATTTTTTTCAACTTTGGACCATTTTTTTATAAATAGGCTTAAAATGAACCTTCTTTTATGTACTAAAATCCCTCTAAAGGGAGTTATGGGCAGACGGTTGGTTTTCGAGTTACAAAACAAAACTTGAATGAGGGCATTCTCGTAGCGCGCCGCACGCTACCATTACGCGCTAGATTGAAGCTCAATGGGATTTCTGAATTTGAACTTAAAATGATACTTTATCGTTAAAAGGCCCCCTTCCTTTTTCATTCGGGGTTTTCTTTTTTGAAATTAGTTTTACCTGTTTCTTTTTGGGGTTGACGGAAAAATCCATAGAAAATCCATTTCATTTAGCAATAATTTGGCTTTCATTGTTTGGAAGATGAGCATGATATTGTTTTGTGCCGTGAATCGCAATCGCTTCATTAAATTTTTCTTAAAGTATTGATATCATCTCAGTATGATTTTCCTTAGAATTAAACAATAGAAGAGTTTCTTTGTGACTATCACGTGTCCATGCAAATAAAGCATAAACTATTATAATCTGGTTTTCCGATGAACGCTGTAAGCTAGCTTTTACGGTTAGCCATGTCATATTTCCGCTAGTATCATCACATGCCTCTTTGACATGGGCAGTAGCATGGTACTATCATGCTGCAGGAACGCAAAATGTTTTTAATGGTAAAGAAAACTCAATGATTAGGGTCTGTTAGTTGCATACGGCAACAGTATCGTGGCTTAAATTGTCAGATAAGATGGCTACACTTATATGCTTTTGCTTGTGATTTTTGATATATTAAATAACTAAATTAAATCTGGTTGTCTCGTCTATATTCCAATGTTGGGATTAGATAGCACTGTGCAAAATGAAAGCGAAGTTCTCCGAAAAATTATATTGAATTAAGAACTCATCCTCCTGTAGCTTATTTTTAAGCTCTTTCATAAAGTGCAGCTACTTGGATTTTAAATGAATTTCTATCAGTGTGTGACCAAGATGAAAATGTAACTTCATTTAGACAATTTTCATCAAAAATTTTAGTAACATATTCTTTTAATGTGTCTAGCTTGGGGCAAGATTTTCTGAAGAATTTTTGCAAGTAATTAACATAAAAAAACCAAGATATTCTTTTAAAAGGATGCCGCAATTTTCAGTCAACTGTTCGAAACCTATTCAATCTAATATTAATTTAACTTTTTCGTGTCGGACACAAACACAGACCGAATGCGTGTCACTTTCACCGGCCAGAACTCTGTGAGGGAAAAGTATGGAAACCCCAGAAAATTTTAGAAAATTTAAAATAGAAAATTAAAATTAACATGAAGTCTTTA
>JAAAKG020143117.1:0-11441 GCA_010014905.2 Druon quercuslanigerum
TTAATTTTAGATGTTAATTTTGTTTTTCTACTGGTCTATATCAATATTATTAAAATATTGATAAATCTTAAGATTGTTAAAAAAATGTCTCTATCACCGCTGGGATCTGAAAGCAGGACCTTCAGATCGTCATCCAGCTTGTAAGGAGGTTGTGAAGAAAATGTTCTCGTCTCTCCGTAGCTCAGTTGGTAAGAGCATCAGACTGGAAATCTGATTCCGTCGTATTGATTCCGTCACAGACTGTAACCACCTATCTCACGGTAGAGAGACGTGGTTATGGTTGAAATTTTACCGCGATTTCGCTGGGATCGGGTGCAATTTTTCAGATAAGCACCCGATCCCGTCAAGAAATGGTCCCTGTTAATTGATTTAAAAATATAATTTTTAGCAAAATTCCTACTCAAATAAAGTACATAAACGTACTTTATGGTCTTCTGAACCATTTTCCAAAGGTTTAGTCCCATATTTTATTTACAAAAAAAGTTCTTAAGTTCAAAAGAAATATTCAGTGAACTGAAAGAGTGATGTCGGTAATATAAGTATTTAAGTGTGTCACATGACCTTGTGGCTGTCTTGCATCAAATTTTGTCGTTTTAATCCATTATTCGGTCGACTCTCCTTAATTTTCAAAAGATGTCAAACCATTTTAGTTGTTTTAAAAGTCTTCTTATTGACAATCGTAAATTATTCTTGCATTAAATTTGGCATAAGGTGATTGAGTTCTAGAAGATGAGGCAAAGGATAAGAGCTGAATATTCTGAGAGACTTATCGACTGAAAGAATTCTCCCACAACAATGGCATAGGGTCATGTCGTGACGAGATAAAAAGAAATGCTTGTCTTCTCTTCAATCCTTAGACGCCTGTATATTTATTTCAACCTAAGCCTAAGGAGACAGTTGGGAGACAGTTAATCGTCGAGTTCGAATAATTCTCCGCGTATGGAGATATCGATGGTGGGAGGTCTGAATAAAAGTCATGAGTTAGACTGATTGTGAGTCAGAGTAGCGGTGGACTCCGGGCCAGTACGGGACGCGCGTCTCTTTCTTCGTCCTGTATGAGTCTTTCACGTTTTTCTCTCTACGTTTTTTTATCATTTTGATTTGAAAGGCTTCAATTTTTTTCGAAAACAGCGTTCAAGTGAAAACGAAAATTCGCGCCCACTGATCTCAATTACTGGAAAACTAATCTTTCCTCTTACTATTTTACGGTTTGCTTTCGTGCCCTTTATGGAACTAGAATCGATAGTGTCGTGGTTACGATGTTAGTCTGACCCTGCATAACAGAAGTGGAACTAAGATCTCAAGCTTTTATAAACGTGAAAGTAAGTGTAAAGAAGAAGAAAACAAGATACGATGCAGGAGAAAGGAATCAAAGTATTTTTGTAAATTATTTCGAGAAAATAAATTTTATAAGGACATACTTCTTTCTGCTGAGGAAGAGAGGATCTGGAATTCCAGGATATCCAAAAGACTTTAATTGATCCTCGACCTTTATACTAATCAGAAAAATTTCGGGGTCGCGAGTGTCGATTGAGTGTCCGGATGTAACACGATCGAACTGTGAATCACAGGAAGTTTTTAGTTAGATCCAGGTCGAGATTGACCGGTCTCTATCAGTTTATTTCCGTGTTTGTACCTATTAGTTCTTTTTCATCTTCGAATCTTTATTTAATTTTCTACTGCCGTTTCATATAATTCTGGAATCATTTAGAAACAAAATACAACATTATGGCAAAACAAGACATAAATTACAGCAAAGTCACAAGAAGTTTTTTGCTTCTTTTTCTCGCCGTTTGCGCGAAAACACAGGATGGAAATTCTGAGGTTTCCCAGACAGGAGCAATGGTGAGTGACACATTTTTTCAAATTACGTCAGGGAAAAGTAGTTATGCTCTATGGAGGCATCTGACTATTATTTCTGTAAGTATTTAGTTGTTTTAAATGTTTTTAAGAAACAATCTCGAGACACCGCTTCTGATAGAAAAGTTAAGAGACGAAAACATACGTATTCTTGAATAATTAAAGCGTATTAGATATTGAATTACAAGCCATTGTTCAACAATCGTATAAAGAAGTAATTTTTTTCTAATTCTGTAAATCTGTTTTTTTATCTTTCTCATTTCCTATTCACAATATATAGAAAACAATTCCATTGTTGTCAGATATTGTGCCAAATATTACGATTATAAAGCTTCCAGAATTATTTTGATCTATTCTATTAAGTTTAAAGTACTTATCGTTAAAAACGACCTACTCTTGATTAGTTTACCTGATAACACTTCCTGTTCTGAGATGTCTTTTAAAAACGTGCAGGTATAGTGTATTGATAGAATACTGAAATGGCTATACAAAATGTAAGCGGACAAAGAAGTCTAATGGTATGTTGTCATCCCACCCCAGAAACAGTTCCCGGTGTTTTATTTAAATAAATTTTCTGACTCGGGGGTAGCAAAATGAAGAGAATCGATGATTCTTCACTTTAAACAATTTTTAAGCTTCGGATATAATTTCAATACTTCCAATGCATTTAAATAACAATTTTTTGGTATGTTATAAGTTTACTTAATTTTTGTTAGCGTCTGAACTATAAAATTTGTTTTTAAACGTTCTTTCATGAACCCGAAAGTTCAGGAACATAAAAAAGTGTATAAGGTTATTTCGACACTATAGTACATTTCCTGTTAAAAAATGTTTTCTCTGGCGACCTGTCTACAATTAGTAGCATACATAAATCTGGTAGAATTGTTTAGCGTATGCATTTAGGAGATTATTCATGTATTCACAAATTAGTAAGTTGTTAAATAATAAGAAAGTTAAAAAAAAGTGCTTAAAAGTTTTTTACAATGTGTTTGCGTTTGGTTTAAGTATAAACTACATTCAAGCAGAAAAATCGACATAAGAGGTTCAGTAATGATTAGTGTAGTCTTAAATGCAAAAATCACATCGCCCAGACTGATTCTTCGACATTCACAAGAGAGAGTAACGTGGATCATTAACGTTTACTGCACTAGAGTAATCATTACAAAGTAATCGTTACAAAAAACTAAAATTAATCATTAATATACATTATTTCTTATTACTGAACAACAACCAAACCTTTAATGAATTCAAACAAATTTGACTAACTATTTATTTGTCGATATGATAAACATAAACGGAAAAATGTGCATTAAATCATGCAGGCTAAATAACTTGGCTGATTTTACTTGAAAGAAGCCAATATTTTCTGTTTACAAGGAACCGGTTTTATTAAATCAACAAAATAATTGAATCAAGAATATGTTTTCTCCATGGAAATAACTATTGAATTAATTTTTTCCATTATACACTTATTTGCTTGAAGTTTAATCAAAGATTTAACTAAGAATATTATATTTTCATGATAAGTAACTAAAACTCTAACTAAATGTTTCCCAGTGGGCACAAACGTTAAAGAACATCATTAGAACGGCTCAGAATCACCCTAGGTCAGTCCAAATAACATTCCATAAACATACAATGTTTCAGAGAGGTTTTAAAGACGTATTTCGAACATGAAACGTTTTTAGAACATTATTTGGCCTAAATTAGGAAAGTTTTTAAATCGTTCAAATAACGTCTTTTGACTTATACGTGCAAGAAATGTTTTAAGGACATTTCAATTACGTTCTTAAATGTCGTGCCCACTGGGTTTGTTTATCCAAGTAAATTCCTTTACTTATTTTGAACACTATTTTAATAAAAACCTTTTTCATGTTCTTGAGAGAAGAAAATGAATATATTCAGCGAAAAAATAAATTCTCCTAGCATAATGCTTGATTATTTTCCTTAAAATAATAATTAATTTGATACGAATGTCAGATACACTGCGAAGATACCTATATTAGAAAGTTAGAATCATATCATTTTACTCAATATAAGAGTTTGTAGACTTGATACAATACACATAATAATAAGATATTTAATAAACGACAAGTGTACGCAGTATGAAGTTGGTTCATGCTGATAACATTCTTTTTTTATTATTTTATTTTGCGATTCAATGATATTTAAAAAAAATTCAAAACATTAGTGCACATGATCAATTTTGATTATGGGAATGTAGACAGTAATTGTACACTCAGAGAAAAATTGACTTGATTCAACAATTCAGTTTCTTTAATCTACTTTGTTTGTTGAAACTAAAAAATTTGGTCAGGTCAAAGAAACCCTTGGTTCTATTTAGAAATGCAAAGAATTAATGTGGTCAATTCAAAGTAATTATTTATTTAAGCATGTTTAGTTTATTCAAAAAAATAATTGTGTTGAGCGGAATATATTATTTATTAGAAAATTATTTGGGTAATGTAACTAGATAATTTGGTTGATTCAACCAAATACTCCAATTAACTACACTAAAAGTCAAAAAGTTTCAAAAAGATTGTGCGTCACACCGCGCCATCAATTTATGAAAAAATGAGGTCTACGAATACCGGGACACTCAATGTTAGTACAAACTTTAGTTCGCAAAAAGCAATTTTGTTCACCGGTGCAGGCAAACTAACCTAGAAATCTATAATTGGTGAAAGAACCCCAAACTAATGTGTGGAAAAACTCATTCTGTCAGATTTGGTGAAAGTTCGGTTTTCTGATGCTGCAAAGTGATGCTTATAAAAAGTTTTAATTAATAAGAAGGGCTCTTTCTATATATTTTGCATACGACCGTTGATACGACGGTTTTTGATTTAAACGAAATATTTGTTTGGATCAACCAAAATATTTGATTGGATCAACCAAACTTTATTAACAGTAAAATTTGTTTGAACCAACCAAACATTTTCGTGCAGAAATTGTCAAATATTTGCCGACTTTGCTCAGATCAGGCACCCCATTTTGTGGATGTTAAATTTGGCCCTCTCTAGACCTCGACTTAACATCTAATCTTGACAGTATATGGCGCCCCATTAATTTCGCGCCTAAAGTGGGTTGATTCCAAATCAGTCAAGTTTCAATGTACAGTGCGAAACGTCAAAAATATTTGAATTGATATTTTAAAAAGTGACACGATAAATAAAAAATGCCAAAAGCGAGAACAAGACGAGTGCATAGGCATCTTATACTTCAAAGTATTCCTGAGTTACGTGTTGAAGAACGTAGTAAGTAAGATAAAGTATGTTAAGATAAAACCTAACCTCGAAATGAGGTTATTTATTTATAAGGGAAAAAGCCGAAGTAATATTTACTGTGTTGAATGTGAATACGAACTAGATCAATAGTAACGTCATAAACATATTTATTTTCACGTATTTTTAGATGATTTGATATAATCGGTATATGAATACAACCTTCTTATTGTAGAGTATTCGATTTTGTCAAAATAACCTAAAGAGCCAGTGCAACATTATAATCCGCTTCTTTCAAAGTAACTTATTACATTTAAGTTCAATATAAAAATTGAGAGAAAAAATATATTGCAAAGTACTTAAATAGGTTATCATACACAAATGTTGGCTGTTATATTGTGTCGTTCGATTTTTTCCGTTTGCGCCAAAAAATGGTGTTTGAAAAATATTTTGTTTCTAATCTTGCATGCAATCAATCAAACTTTTCTCTGGTGAGTGTAAACTTTCATTAACTAATAACTTCAGACTGTCATAAAAATCATATCACTCATAAAACTATAAAGGACCTCTAAGTTTATTGCGTCAGTACGTTTTTGGTCGTAAAAATTTAAAATTTGTAAATAGATGTAAAAAGGAATTTAAGTTTTTAACTGATTATTTAAATTCAAATAGCAATTAAAAATTTTGATATTCAATTAATTCTTTAGATTGGCTCAATAGTCAATTTACTTGTCAAATTATTAAAAGGTTAAAAAGTACTGCGTCGATCATTTGTTTTCGCTAATGATTTGAATTTGATAATCTATACTTAAAAACGGACCATTTCGAATTTATGTTTAACCTGTATATCCTTTCAAGTTATCTGAAAACATTTTTCTCGTTTCGCGATAGGTGGCGCTGTAATCGACGAAATTAAATTTTTCTTCATTTTACTGTTACTGAGAATGCACGCTTACGATTCTGCAATATTCGAAATTAGTTTTAAAACAAACTTATACTTTTATTGTAACCCAGGAACAACGACGTGGACGTAACAGTTTTCTGTCCCCTTCGGGGTGCTTGATTAACGTGAGTCCTCTTGCCTCTCACGATTCGGGGTGCATGAATAACGTGAGTTCCCTCGCCTCTTACGTTTCGAGCTACTCAGGGAATCCTCTTTTAATTAAATTAAGTGCTCAAAATGATGACCTTCAGCTTCAATGCACCTATTAATCCGTAATTCAAATGAATTTACACAACGGAGAAATGTATCTTCTTGAATTTTAGCACATACACTTGTAATTCGGTCAATCATATTCTCACGTGTTGTTAGCTTTTCTTTGTAAACCTTGTCTTTCAGATAGCCCCACAAAAAGAAATATGGTGAAGTAAGATCTGGTGATCTTGCAGGCTAATTTCTCGCACCGCCTCTACCAATCCAGCGACCATTGAAATCACGATCAAGAACTTCTCGTGCTACCACTGAATAGTCTGCCGGACAACCAACATGTGTAAACCTCATGTTCTGCCGTATTTTTAAGCTCAAGCCTTCAAGCAATATTAGCAGGTAATTTTCCAAAATGTCTTAATATTTTGGACCATTTAAGCTGCCTCCGATAATCTGGGGACCGATCAGTTTGTTGCCAATTATTCCACACAATACGTTGACAGTCCATGAACGCTGGTGTTCGACTTCACGAAGCCACTGCGGATTTTCAATAATCCAGTAGTGCATGTTGTCTCGATTAACTATTCCATGGTTCGTAAAAGACGACTCGTCAGAGAATAATGCATAACGAATAAAGTTGGGATTTTATTGTATTTGTTCGCGTGCTCACTGTCAAAAAGCTACCCGATTTTGGAAATAAACGCCATGAAGTTCTTGATGTAAAGAGACATGATACGGCTGAACGTTATTACGTTTCAAAATTTCTCAAACACTGCTCTGAGACATTCTGGAATCACGAGCAATTTCTCGTGTACTAACGTTAGGATTATTGGCCAATGCTGGTAATACAGCAATTTCATTATTTTCTCCAGTGACTGCTGTTCTATGGGTCTTTTTCTTAGGTTGAACACTTCCATCGGTAGTAAATTTTGTAATCGTACGATAAAATAAAACACGTGACACAATTCTATTTGGAATCCGCTGAGCATAGAGATTGACAGCATTATCAAGATAATGCCAAGATAATGCCAAAGCTAAATTTTAGGAATATTCAGGAAACACACATAATTACTTCTCAAGATCGGACATACACTTTGGCATGTTTTTCAAAGTAATAATTACCCCAGGGATCCTAAGCTCTATTGACCTTATTTTTAACCGACTACAAAAAGAAGGAGGTTCTGCGTATGTTCGTCGGGATATAATTTTTTATGTACGAGTTTTTATTGCACTCGTTCAAAAATTCCGTAGCGATTTGAAAAATTGTTTTTTTCCGTGGTCAGTTATGTCACAATGAAAATGGTGTATTTTTTATTGTTAATGTATTGCAGAATCGTAAGCGTGCATTCTCGGTAGCAGTAAAATAAAGAAAAATTGAATTTCGTCGATTACAGCGCCATCTATCGTGAAATGAGAAAAATGTTTGAGACAAATCATACGCATTTTTATCCAAAGAATCCGAATGTGAAATAAAAAATAGGGGCTCCCATTTAAGATTTCGAACTTACCCCCTCCCCCAGGGGGCAGTGTGGGGGAACCGATTTTAATATCAGTTTATGTACTCCTCAGTGTGATTAAATTTTCATTTATTACATATTTTCATAGAGTGCCTATTATCGAGATATTTCAAAGTTTCAAGTTAAAAAAGTCACCCATCTTTTTTGTTTGAATTTCAACAACAGCTTTTATTTTTTAATCAAGGGAAACTAAGAAAAGAAAAAAAAGGAAATACAGTGGAAACACAGTGGCAATACGGAATTACAATGGTTTAAAAATATTTCTTGTAATAAGTCTGTGAGAGGGTTGTTTCATAACTTTATATAAAATACTTTTTAACTGGATGATTAAAAACTAAACTGAAAAGTATTTTATTATTTTGAGCTTTAGAAAACCATTCTTAAAAATGTTATATAGGCTAAGTATATAGATCCCCGAACAGCGACAAATAACAGAACCGAATGTTTGGGATGGAGCTAAGTGATTGGTCCAGACCTTGTTAGTCTAGTCGCACTATAAACAAGTCACCGCGAATATTTCTGTTTGCTGCTATAGGTCCCTGAGATAAATTTTATTCAAAAGGTCGAAAAAAAGTCCCTTTAATATGAATATCTTTTATGGGTTTTCAAAATCTTCGTCAATTTTTGTTAAAGTTTTGGTTTAAAGATAAGGCTTCAAAAGGAAAAAATTATTTATTATTAAAAATGAATTTTTCTCTTCGAAACCGAGAAAAAATTATTTTTTAGTTAAAAATATTTAAACTATCCAGCAGGGAAGGTACAGTAAAATAATTTAAAAAATTTAGCATAAATCCAGACAGGGGCCCCATAATATGTAGTCCTGCACTGTATTTACTTTCTTTCCCTTTTGCTAGTCTCTCTTTCTGTTTTAAATGTATTTCGATGATGGGTATACAACAGAGGGTTCGCAGTGCAAACTTTGCATCTCGTTGAGGACTGTACCGCCAGCGCTCAACTTGACTGAAACAATAGGCTCCGCAACGACAGAATCAAGGGGTTGGATGCGAACCCCGTGGGAGCTTTTAGCAAAAATTTGAAAAGAATTTTTCTTAAATATTGATATAATTAAAATGCATTTAAGTGCGTTGCAAAATCATATCTAACAATTCGAGTTTCAAGAACCTTTTTTACTATAATATGAAGTTGACAGAAACCTGAGACGTGTAGCAAACTATCAAATCATGTTTCTTGATTTTTCATATTATTGTTTGAGAATGCTTCTTGATTGTTTGCCCCATTTTCCGATCAAACCAAAAGGTTATGTTTTACAACATTTTAAATAAAAGTCAGCTCTTCCGGAGCTTTTCCGGACATAGTTCGTGGGAAGACGTACGCTGAATTGTAAAGTTTCACCTCGTTTAGAGGGGAATATCTGCGACTTGATATCTGAATTTATACTTGTTATACTCCGATGTGGGAAAGTTTCAATATGTGAACCATGGGTCAACAATGGCATAGGCGTGGGGACGGTCATCCCACGGTTGACTCATGGTTATGAACAATGGTTCAAGTATGGCTAATGGCCACTCTGCCTTGCTTTGCCCACGGTCCAACGTGATTTTGTTTGAATTGAACTTGCGCAAAATTTTCGAAGATGGACACAATCGACTGAGTTTTCCTACTTTTTAGAACGGATTTGTGGATAAATAGTTTCTTTTATTGGACTTTATAAAAATTTCAAAAAGCAACATCATCCAATCAGTTTCTCAGCAGAATGTTGAAAAAACCTTAATTTTTATGAACTTTCCAAAATTGTGGACTAGGAACATCATTAACGTAACATAGCTCGATTTTTTAAGATACTACCCGCGCAAAAAAGTTTGCATGGCTCCAATATGGGAATACACTTTGAAATATCTCTGCCAATAGCTGAAACGTCTCTAAATGGTAAGTTCACTAATCGGGTGCACAGGATCGTCCACCAGGCAGTTTAACACGTATTCTACAAGAACTTTGTCAAAATTCAAAGTTTTCAAACACCCAAAATAACTATCAATGCTGAGTCAATGACTCCGGTGCGCCGGATCGTGCACCAGGTCATTTAAAACGTCATCCACGCGAAATCTTTTAAAATTTAAATTTTGTTCATAACCCGAACAATTATAAATTGTGTGTCGACGACTCGGATGGGCAGGATCGTGCATCAGGTAGTTAAAAACGTATTCTACAAGAACCTTTTCCAAATTCAAATTTTTCCAACACCAAAAATAACTGTCAATAGTAAGTCGATGACCCGGGTGCGCCGAATCGTGCACTAGGTCATTTAAAACGTCATCCACGAAAACTTTTTTAAATTGAAATTTTGTCAATAAACAAAACAATTACAAATGGTGAGTCGATGAACCGGATGTGCAGAATCATGCTCCAGGTAGTTAAACACGTATTCTACATGAACATTTTCTAAATTCAAATTTTTCCAACACCCAAAATAACTAATAATGGTGAGTCGATGACCCGAGCTCTTATAGATGACGTTTTAAATGACTTGGTCCACGAACCGGCGCACCCGGGTCGTCGTCTCGCCATTTTTAATTGTTTTCGTAATAAACAAAAATTTAAATTTCAAAAGAGTTCGCGTGGATGACGTTTTAAATTACCTGGTGCAAGATTCAGCGCAACCGGGTCATCGACTCCTCATTGATAGTTATTTTGGGTGTTGGAAAAATTTTAATTTGCCAGGTGCAAGATCCTGCCCTTCCGGGTTATTGACTCACCATTTGCAATTGTTTTGGTTATGCAAAAAATTTAAATTTCAAAAGAATTCTTGTAAATAACGTTTTAAATAACCTGGTACACGATCCGGCGCACCTGTGTCATCGTCTCACCATTGATAGTTATTTTAGGTGTTGGGAAAATTAGAATTCTGAGAAAGTTTTTTTAGAATACGCATTAAACTACCTGGTGCACGATTCTGCCCATCCGGGTCTTGGACTTACCATTTGTAATTGTTTTGCTTATTGACAAAATTTGAATTTCAAAAAAGTTCTCATAGATGACGTTTTAAATGACCTGGTGCACGATCTGGCGCACCCGGGTCGTTGATTCACCATTTGCAACTGTTTTGGTAATGGAAAAAATTTTAATTTGAAAATAGTTCTTGTGGATAACGTTTTAAATGACCTGGTGCACGATTTGGCGCACCGGGGTCATCGACTTACCATTGATAGTTATTTTTGGTGTTGGGAAAATTAGAATTTTGAGAAAGTTTTTTTAGAATACGCATTAAACTACCTGGTGCACGATTCTGCCCATCCGGGTCTTGGACTTACCATTTGTAATTGTTTTGCTTATTGACAAAATTTGAATTTCAAAAAAGTTCTCATAGATGACGTTTTAAATGACCTGGTGCACGATCTGGCGCACCCGGGTCGTTGATTCACCATTTGCAACTGTTTTGGTAATGGAAAAACTTTAAATTTGAAAATAGTTCTTGTGGATAACGTTTTAAATGACCTGGTGCACGATTCGGCGCACCCGGGTCATCGACTTACCATTGATAGTTATTTTTGGTGTTGGAAAAATTTGAATTTGGAAAAGGTTCTTGTAGAATACGTTTTTAACTACCAGGTGCAAGATCCTGCCCATCCGGGTCGTCAACACACAATTTATAATTGTTCGTGTTATGAACAAAATTTAAATTTTAAAAGATTTCGCGTGGATGACGTTTTAAATGACCTGGTGCACGATCCGGCGCAC
>JAAAKG020143118.1:0-18709 GCA_010014905.2 Druon quercuslanigerum
TAAGGTTATGTCGGTGACTCTACTCGCTATTTGTCTAGTGAATGTTTTAATTTTAATAAGATTTTAAGTATATTCAAAATAAACTGCCAAAACGCCACAACCAGTACACGGATTTATTGTTCCAAAATGCAGTTTAAACAAAAAAAACGTAATTTTTCGTGCCTATTTTTTTGTGATCCATTTTTCAAAGTTTTTCGAGTGTGTAATTATTCTGGAACCCCATCAATCCATGGTTCAAAGATCGATTTTTCGTTTTAGTATTTTCAAAATGGAGTCTTAATGGCAAAATTTTTGTGAAAACATTCATGAATCAAAAAAACTTCATTTTTCAGAGCAGCAAAGTTACTAAATATTTTCACTTCAACTCGCTTCGAAAGACAAAGTTCTTTATATTTGAAGGTAAAAATTGAACACAATATCCTATTATAGTATAACTATTTTCAAACGCTTCGTTTATTCAGGGAATTTTGAGTAAGCCCAAGCTTTCAGCTATAAGAATGCTTAGTAGGATATAATTAAGTTTTTTGAAAAGTTTTACCCTGATTGAATTATTCGTTAACAAAATAGGATCATTCACATAGCATTGACCGAGCACGTGAGGAGCGATAACTTCGGAGCCCGGTTGCACCGCGCTATTTAGCCCATTAGAATACAACACTTTTTTTATACAATGCCCTTGAAATAGGCGTACATTTGAAACATAATGTAAACAAAAAGCGAGGGCATCTTTAATTCATTTTTAAGATTAGCTAGATTGGAAGTATATTGTGAAGGAAGTCTTGCTGAAAATTTACAAAGATTCTAAAATTTTTCAGCAAAAGGATCGCGAGGCGAAAGAATGGGGATAGATCCTCTGCTATTTGCAGGATTATCCAGAGAAAATAATAAAAGCCAAAATGACGGTGAGGATTCACATAAGCAGCTCCCCCAATAAACTCTTCAACAGAGCGATCAACAACGCAACCTTCCAAACCAAGAGCAAGCTACACAAAACTACAGCTTCTCAAATTTTGAAAATAATTCTTATTTTCAGTACTCAAACGGTAAATATTGTTTTCTTCTCTACAAATTATTGGGTAGATTCATCTAGAAAAGACTATTGTACAAAGCAGTTGATATTTTAACAAAAATGGTGATGTTTTAAACAAGAAGATTAATTTTCTTCAAAAAAAATACGAATTCTCAATGAAATATATAAGCCCTATAAGCCCTATACAGAAGGCCCTTCATAGGTCCTACAAGTGCTGGAATTGGAAATAAGCAGGACCAGTAAGGGCCATAGAAGGGCTCCAATTGTATAGAGAGTGAGGCCTTCTTTGTACCTTTTTGGCCCTGCTTAAGTGATACAATTTAAGGTCCAAAGCAGGCCCAAAATTTTGACTCTGGAAGTACCGCGCAGAACAGAATGTGCACGGGATGCAGTAACAAATGCGCTCAAGGGCGCAAACTCCGCAGCCGTCAAATTACACTTTACCAGCTTAGGCAGGCAAAGTAGCCTGCTACCGACAAACAATTACTCTGCTTTAACTATAAGTTAAGTGTAAACATGACAGACAACCATTTTTTGCTATATAAAAACATCCATACAAATAACAGCTTATAATAGCATCTTATGAATCGAGAACTTTGAAGGTGAATGTAAAGGTGTAGTAAAAATGCTAAAAATAATCGATTCCTTTTAGATGAAGGAAAAAATTTGTTGAAATTATATTTACAAATTATTTGAAATCACATCTATTTATTGTTAGGGATTTTTCAAAAAGAAATTAAATTTAATTAAATTTCAAGAAAGTCCTAACGCGTCCAAATATTTCAAGTTACTTTGAGGTATTTCAATGAGTTTTACAAGATTTAAAGACTTTGATTTAATCTTCAAAGATTTTAAAAATGTTTAGGAATTTAAGCAGTATTTTTTGAGGGATTTAAAAGAATTTCAAGGTATTTGAAAAAATATCTAGGATTTCCGAAAGGTTCAAAGAATTTCAAACCATTTCACAAAACTTAAAAAGATTTTAGGCTGTTTTGACAGAGTCCACAGAGTCTAAAAGATTGAAACGAATTAAATTATTTTCGAAGTTGGATAGGGATTTTTATTATTTTTTTAACATTTCAATTTATTTAAAGGGATTGCAACCAATTTCAAGGGATATGAAGGAACGTGCAGTTTCAAAGGCTTTAAAAGACATAAACAATATTCTAAAGTATTTCAAAAGATTTACTAAATTTCCAGCAATGTCGCAAAATTTCATAGGGTTTTCAAAAATTTTAAGTAATTAAAAATAATTTTAAAGGTCATAAAAGATTTATAACATTTCGAGGAATTTTGACGTTTATTCCTTTAATGAATGAGCTTAGTTTAATTATCATATTGAAGGGATTTCAAATTAGTTCTACCTATTTTAATCAATATTTATAATTTTTGAAGATTGCAATGGATTAAAATTGATTTCAATACGTTTCTAAAGAATTTCAAGGGACTTCTAGATTGTTAAAAAAATATATGTAGTATATTTTAAGGGCTTTTAAACGATTTCTGAATATTTCTAATTATTTTAAAAATTTTAATGAAATTTAAAGGGGATTAAAAGTTTTTGAGGCATTTCTACGAATTTTAACAGATTCCAAAGTTTGTAATGTATATCAAAATGTCAAAAATGTTTTTTAAATGAACTTTTAAGCGATTTTAAAGATATTAAATGAATTTACATATTTTGGCTGTGCAGAATCCTTTCTTTCTTTGTAATCCTATATTTTATTATGATTGGTCTAAAATAAATCATTTGAAATTAATTATAGGAATATTATTCTATACATATGTACGGATCTTCCTTTAATATTGTTTCGCAAGGGGTTCTGCAATTTTTGCATGAAAATGGCTTTCGCTTTTTCGATCTCAGTTTATTGTACTATTAGTTGAATTATTTTTTAGAGTTTTTTCTTGAATACTGCATATTGTTATTCATAAAATATTAATAATTATCTCAAGGCCTACGTACATATTTTTGGCAGTCTCAAGCCTTACCTGAAACTAAGTAATGATAATACTCTATCGAATTATTAGAAACACTTATAAAAAATAGGTTCATGGTAAATTTTCTCTACTTGTAGTTTAAGCCCTTCGCTCTTCACTACAAGCGTTAAAGTTAAGTTGTCACTTTCAGTGTAATCTTCGGTTTTTCACCGATGAGAGGTGAAAATCGAACCACAGTCGGAATCCGTCGCTAGCACGATCTCCCTGGGAACGAACTACAAACATTCGGATTCTATCACCACAAAGTGGACAAAATCTGTGACAAGAAAGTCAAAAGTAAAAGTTTTTATCTTTTTTCCTGCTGAAAGGATTCACCGAGAGTCTTCGAGAGCACTGATAGTGGCTCCTTTGTACGCGAGTAACAGCTTACAGTTCTAGAGGGACGCGTTTGGCGTGAGTGGAAAGAGGTGGGAAATAGAGAAATAGAGAGGTATAGAGGAGAAAAGGGACTTTAGGATACGAATTGAGATAGCTGGCAACAGCGTTGTGCGAAAACAATGACATCGTAAAACCGTGTCGAATAGAAAACAGAACGCCGGAAGATTGCGGCTCACTCTATGAAGAGGAGACGGACGGAGAAGTGTCGCGTCGCGTTGTATGAAAGCAACACAGGCGACATTCTGACAAAACGTGCTTTCGTTCGACTATCGCGAGCGTACGACCAAGAAATCGTTGAGGATCCTTGAAAGCTGCCTCCGTGAGGAACCGACTATGGGATATCCTCAGGAGATTCGCGAATCGCATTCTCTAGTTCGTAAATTTCAAGAGAGTCCACGGGAATAAAAAGAGTCGACCGTTCTCTCAGATAACTCTGTGCGGATATCAGACTTTCTCGTTGAAGCGGGAATAAAACAATCCGTTTAGATGGAGAAGCGGATCTTGGCTTATCGGAAAACCTCTTTCATTGTGATAAGGGGTTTGGATTACCCGTAATCGATTTGCGTTTCCTGCAATGCTGTAATGAACGCCTACTTCTGTATTAAAGAGTTTTTAATATCCGTTTTGCGGAAAGGTCAGCTGCCCCCCCCCCCATTATAATTTAAAAGCTTTTCCCTATTGAATTGTGATCTCAGATTTCAGATGATGATCTCAGGTGCGCCACAAAAATGTTCTATATATCTAAAAAAATTGTCCAAGATATGGAAGCTAGAACATTTTTAAATCCGTTGACCACACAAAATATAATTTTTTAAGCTGTGGTTGCAAAGGACTTTTCATACAGGATTTAAAATATGCTCCTACGTGCTACCTTAAAAAAATAAAGAACCACAATCAACTCTCTCAGTGCCTCTTATCATCGACTCACCCATGCTAATAGCTCCAAAGGACTAGGTCTGAAAAAATTAGGTTCGAAGGATTTACAAGAAAAGGGTGAAAGGCTTTTTAAGGTTCGAATCAATTGAGTCTTACATAAAGTATTTTGGATAAATAGGAGCGAGATAGCATGTGAGAAAGATGGTCCTTTTTCCTTTTTCCACCAATCTTTGATTCTCAACTTCCATTATTTCCATGCTTTAGGAATAAAAATGAAAAAATGATTGCTTCGATAAATTTGAGCCTGGTATCTCTTCTTTAAAATGAGACCTAGATAATAAAAAAATATTGACTGGTTCTCGAATTATTAATGTTTAAAATAAATGTGAATTTTTTTCTTGGTTTTAGAAGAATTTGTATAATTAGTTTTTACGTTAAAACATTTTCTCTTATTTTAATACAAAATGAATGGATTTTAAGAATCTTAGAAGTTTTTTCTTTGAAATATATGATTTACTTTTTAATTTCAAATTGTCAAACTTTGATTGCTTCGAAATTAAATTGATTAAAATTCCAAAGTTTTCCCATTTCAGTTATTGAATTTTGAAATATTTTAATTAGAAATGATACCATTTTTATTCCAATTAATTTTAAATTACCTATTTTTTAAAATTCCAATAGGAAAATTTTCCATTTTTAACGTTTAAATTCTTTTTGACATTTGAATCTGAAATCATTCAATTTAGAACATTTTTAAATTAAAACTTCATTTTTTTAATTTGCATTCAGAAACTTTTTATTTGCATAGTTGCTCTTTAAAATCTGCACAACACTGACGTTCAGTAAATATTTTAGAATTATTTTATTCATTTTATAATTATTTTTTATGTAGCTTATGATATTTAATTCATGTATGGTTATAATGTGAACTGTTATTACATGATCATAATACGAGGATCTTTGAAATCTTTTTAGTTTCAGACAAAAATTTAGAGTGTTGCTGTGGCTCCATACCTTCAGAACTGATGTAAATTTAATAAATCAAATATGAACTATATTTTTCTTATTTATTTATTATATTTTAGTTATATATATAATTAAATATATTATATAATATAATATCCGTTTTTTTCAAACAAAATAGCCAAACGTTTATTTTTCAGCTCAGTAGTCTTAAAAAATTGACTTTCTGATACTTCCATTTTAACAGAATTTCCTTACAACAACCTCTTAAAAACTAACAACCACCTACACATTATCTGTGAGCCGCTCGCTTTTTGAACTTGCTTTCGACACATCGCCTCGTCTCGTACGCATGTCGCTACTTGCTCGCTTTGCCTCGCATTGCTAGTCTCTGCATCCGCGGCTAATCCCTAATCCTTATCTACTATTTACAATATATATAATTTTCTCACATCTTCTTTCTCTCCTATATACAATCTTTCCTTTCCCATTGCTTTTCATCCTTCCTTATCTTCTTCTCCATCTTACCCAACTCCCCCTTCACCCATGCCACTGCCCTTTTGTCATCACTTTGATGCAAGAATACCTCCATGCTTATCCTACTTCATTCCACATCCTCATACTCCTCCAACCAGTGTTCCACTTTTGCATCCCCCTTCCCACAGAATTTACACATCCTCTTCTCTCTAGAAAGGCAGAACCTACTATAATATTCCATGCTCGCTAGAAGTTTTTGAGTTCCATGCTCTCCTTTCTCACACAAATATTGCGCTTTCTCCCTTGGCATAATCCACAAATAGTTTACGTTGAAACTTGACTCTCTTATTCTCTCCTCACCTGCTTCCTTCTCTCTTTCCATGCTGTTTCTTTAAATCAACCCTCCTTGCTTCCTCATGCATCCTCCTTACTTCATCCATCTGCAATCTATTCGTTATAAGATAACTTTCCCTTTCCACCTCCACCCTCCCATCCCCTACATATGTTCTGCTTCTCTCACCAACACTCCCTAATCAGCTTACTTCCCACCTCTTATAAAATTTTCTCCTCATGTTTACATGCTCGCCCTCCTGACAATATAGATCGGCGTATTCCTTGCTAACCCCAGTGTCCACTTTACATGCCTCTCCTGTATCCTTTTCTCCTCCTCACTTACCTTCCACCGCCACACCTCCGCTCCGCAAAATAAGACACTTTTCATTCGCGAATCAAACAATTTCATTCTCCTCACAAAATCATCTGCAAACAACCTCTTTCCCAGTCCCACGCCTGCCTCATCACCGCATTTGACCTTCGCATTCCCTTCTTTATATGACCATTCTCTCCCCATTCCTCCGAACAAGAAAGTCCAGACAGACAAGCTCTTTCTCCCCTGTACCGCTTTTCGCTTCCATTTCGACTTCTCTCCCTTATTTCTTCCATCTCCTTTCCTGAATACCATAACCTTCGACTTATCCGCATTTAAGTCTAACCTATTTTTGTCCAAGTATGTGAGGACCTTTTCATCATCTCATTTAAAGCGCATTTGCCCTTTGATATCAACACTATCTGTACATGCGTATGACCATACCCATACCCTACTCTAACTCCTACCACTCCAGCCACTAGCTTACTTTCCATTTCTGCGATTAAAATTGCAAACAGCGCTCAGCTAAGCGGGCATCCTTGCCTCAACCACCTATCTATCCAGAAACCCTCGGACATTCCCTCCCCTATTCCGACCCTATCTTTAGTCACCTCATTTACCTCCCTTACCTTCTCTATTAGGCTTCCCTCCACTCCCCTCTCTACCATTGCCTCTCACAACCTTCTCCTATCCACCGAAGAGAACACCCCTTTCAGATCTACAAGAAACGCGCACACATTGGCACCCTAAAGCCCACCTGCATATCCGGCAGTATGCTCTTCGCCTCATCATGCTTCAGCAGCCTATCGCTTAAAACCATCGCGTTCATTTTGTATGCCGTATTCATTAGAGTAATTCCTTTATTATTTTCCTGCCTCGCCCTATCCCCTTTTTATACATCGTGTATGCCAAGCAGCCATGCTTCGTTCCCTACAGAGTCCAGCCCTGCTGCCCTAGACGTTTTCAACTTCCTTATCTGCTTGACTATTTTCTCGTCATTCAGCTCCTCTCCGTCTTCCTCTCTCGTTCTTCTAATCCACTCATCTTCCTTCCCAATGTCTGATCCCTGCAATTATTCTTAAAAAAATTCCCTCCATTCGTCACTCCTTATCTTCTCACTTATCCCCACCCTAAGTTTCCTAATAATCATAATTATCTTCCACACCACGTACTCCAACCTTTTCGCATTTCCTTTCTTCCACTTCCTGAAATTCCTTTTCACCTTTTTCTTCATCATTTTACATTCCCTATTCCACCACGGTTTCACCATTTCTTTTTTCTTCTTTCTAAAAACTTCTTTTGAAAACACCCTTTCACTTTTTCTTTCAGATCCTTCCACATCTCTTGCACCGACTTCCCCTGAAGGCTTATGATTCCCAACTAGTCCTGATACTTATCTATCCGCCACCCCCTTCATCCACAAACTTAAAGGCTGATAGTCTGATTCCACCCTTCCTTCCACTGAGAATTTCTCTATCTCCTCCCACCCTTGCATGTTTATGATAACATAGTCCATAACGTGTGTTCTCCCTCTTCGTCCCCTGCTACCATACCGTTCGCCACATTCTGTGTCCGCTGTCCTCCATCCATTCTTTTAGAATCTCCCCCTCTTTATTTATTAACTTATCCTTTGATTTCCTTTCGAAGCTCTCCCCTTCCTGGTACAGAGCTCCTTCCCCCCTTAATTCTCACATTAAAGTCCCGCCTCAGTAACACCATGCCCTCATCCCTCTCTCCTAGTACGTCTTCCATCCTTTCTTTGACCCTTTCCATCCCATCCTTATTGTGAACAGCCACAAACTTGTATGTTACCCCCCCCCCCCTATCTTTAATGCCCTAAGCCCTGTCCCTCTCCCTCTCCATGGACATCTTTCTCTAATCCATCCCTAACCCCTGTTATAATTCTTCCACTCGCTCTTCCTTTACTCTTTACTCTGACCGCCTCCTGTAGCCTCTAACTATTTCCCCTTAGCAGTTTTGGTTCTACACTAGCCCACTCATTTCGCTCTACCCAAGTTTCTATCAATCCCACCACATCAAACTTCTGGATATACCTTCAGAAATCCTCATCTTTCTTCTTCACCCTTGCTACGTTCCAGTACAGCACCTTTAACAATCCTCCGCCTTGCTTTACTCCCACCCCCTACTTCCCACGAAACAAATTAACTTGCACTTCCTTCGAAAAAACCTTTTGCTCCTCGTCCTATACCCACATGTTCTCCTCTATTTTTATTTTCCGATACCCTAACTTAACCGCTCTCCCTTCACTCCTCCCCTTCCTACCCCTGTTGCTTATCATTCTTTGCATATCCCTTTCCCTTCTTATCAAATCTTGATAGATGAAAACCTTCTTGTTTTTTATTCAATTTTTGTTAAGAATTATCTCCAATTTTTTCCCAGATGTCCAATTCAACAACCGTTACTTCACTCTCTTTTCTACCCTCCATTCTAACTTTCCCTACCTTGCCTTTGACCCACCCTATGCTCTATAGCAGCACTCCCACCCCTCTTTTTCTTCCTTGCTCTTTAAAATTAATCTTATTGTTACAATATTATTTCTCCTATCTGCCTTCTCTCTTCTCTTTATCCTTAACTCCAGTTTCCTTATCCACTTTCTCTTCTATCATATTCTCCACCCTCTTCCAACTAACTTGCTTCTCTCCGTCCCCCTGTATAGAGGGATACGGATTGAATAATTAAGTAGGAAACTATCGATAATGTTCAAGTTTTTCAATTTATAGTCTGTTAAGTAAGAGCATGTCCAGCATAACTTGCAATCGGTGATTGATATCGACTCCAATTCTTTTTTGATTGGTAGAGGAAACCTCTTTCTTTGGCGCTTTAAAAAAACAATCAGTCGAAGTCAATCTTTCGTCGGGAAAACACTAAAATCACGATGAGTGATATTTACGCAAAGCGTTTAGAGGCCGTATTCCTTTGTACACACCCTAAAGGACCAAAAATGAACTATGTAGTGGCGGCTAAATACATTAAAAAGTCGGTATCGTTTGTCAAGAAGTGGGTTTAACGATTTAAAGAGTCAAAAACCGTCGATGACCTTCCAAATCGTGGTTCGGTAGGAAAAGTGACCAAACAGGACGAAAAGCAAATCGTGTTTTCCCGACGGAAGATTGACTTCGACTGATTGTTTTTTTAAAGTGCCAAAGAAAGAGTTTTCCTCTACCGATCAAAAAATAATTGGAGTCGATATCATTCACCGATTGCAAGTTATGCTGGACACGCTCTTACTTAATAGACTCTACAGAGTTTGCGACAACTGCAAAAACTAAATATATCTAAATAACAGTAAATTTATACTTCGGAAACAGAGAATAAAGTTTTTCATTTAAAATAAAACTTAAAAAATGAAAATTATAATAAAAGTTATAAACCGCTCGTCTTAGAGTTATAAAGATTTGATTTAAGGCATAGAAACTTGAATTCCATACATAAATTGAAGTCTGGTTACGTCACAAAACTAAGACATGCTGAAGTTGAATTTATCGACTTTAACATGTATTGATTGAGGGCAATTCAAATCGAAAATGAAAAGATAATCTGCAAATTAGTCAAATACAACAACAAAAAACCCCCGCAAATAAATTAGAATCTTCGATGCACGCGAATGAAATTCGAATAGTTTTCGTCTTGTTTGCCTTGTATGCCTTGACTGCCTTGCTTACCTTAAATTTCTGACTGGCTTGCGTGTTTCATATGCCCTGCCTACCTTTCCTTCTTTGCCAGCTTTTTCTTTCTATTTTATCTACATTACTTTTTGCCTTGCCTGCTGTACTTTTCTGACGCTTTTACATACCTTGCTTTTCATACATTCCTGCCTGTGATATTGGATCATTTGCACAATTGGGTATGGGTCATGGAGTACAGGAAAATTGCAACACTAAAAACATTACACCAAAATATTTAAGGTTACAATCAGTGTTCATTATTATACGAAATCCGTTCAACAGACACCAATTTGAATAGTGTTAATTTTTCACGGTCGCCAGAAAAATAGAAGGAATAATGCGGTTATCAGCGACAGATTTCAACAAAAGCCAGAAATTTTTCAGCAAACTCGAGCTGCATACCGCCAGGAGTTGTATTGATAAAAACTTACTAATAAACGCACTGGAATCGTTTATCACAATTTTATTAAAAAGTACTATGTAATAGAATTAAATTTATCCATCGCTTTATACATTAGCGCGTTAAAGGCGATCTGAATTTGTCTTGCTTGTTTGACTGAGAAAAATAGCAAATAAAACTCGAAGATTATAATGAGATGAATCTTTCTTGTTATTTTATTATTTTAAAGAAAAATTTCTTAAAATGAAAAATTTTAAATATGATTAAAAGCAGATGTTATCATAATAAAAAAATTCTATTCACATTGGATGCACTTACGGTAAACACGGCCATATGGAAAAAATTAATGTAATTCAACAGAATAAATTTTTAGTATCACTTTCAGTTTTTACTTAAAATAGGTCTGAAAACGATGTAGCCTAGGAGCGGGCAATGCTTTCGTATGCAGTAATATGTCCAAGGATAAAAAGGTGCTATTCTTATGAGTTTCAAGCAGCTGAATCCGAATATACCCGGCGTTTTTTTGAAAAAGTAGGGCGTTTTGTTTAAATCGCAATTGTTTAAATAAATTATGAAAAAATGACTTTTTCGATCTGGAAAATTTTTTTCTAGATAATGTGGCCTATTCTAAGACAAAAAGGTCTCTAGCAGCTTTTGCGTAAAATGCATATTTTAAAATATATATTTTTTTTATGTCCAAAATTTGATGTTTCTCACTAACTTTGGGCGTTAACTACTGGTGACCTATTCAATATTTCTGAAATTTGAAAAAACCATATTATTCTTTGAAAGTTACTATATAAGTTGATGTAATTCAAAATTAGCGCAGTTGCGGCGGAGATACAATTTTCGCGACTAATAGTCAGCACTTTTTCGACGTGCAGAGCGCTCTTTCGCGCGCCTCCCCGCGAATCCACATGTTCTCGCTCGCGTGCAGTCGATATTTCGGGAATGGGTTTGAATTCAAAATAAATATCAGTTTAAAAGTAAATTTTTATTGATATCAACAATCTCTTTTCAGTGATGAATAAGTTTTTTGAGTACGTTATTGAATAAATCATAAATTGAAATAACTCATTGCTTGGAGCTATAATGATTTGGAAGATATTGCTCAAAATACTTTGTTAATCTAATAACATCCACAAAAAAATTGTAAATATTACAAATAGTAAGTTTCTGGAGAAAAAATAAAAATTTATATCAAATTTTCTTATATAAATTAAAACTTATTATCATATCTATGTAGAATTGAATTTATGTCTCCGTGCACATGCTGTTGTCCACCACCCCACTTGTGTCATGTTGGATCCCGCGAAAAATTTTTAATATTTGTGTGCTAAATATCTAGTGAATTTTTATCACTATTATTATTTAGCATTTTTATTTTATTATTCCTAATTTTAATTTAAAATCGTAAAAACTGACCTTAAAATTTTAGTAATTCTGATTTTTGCAGTGTAAATAAAGACGTAGTATGAAGAAGTTAATATGATAAAGCATACCTTTGATAGATAAATCTTGTTATAAAACAAAACTTTATACTTATTATATTACAAAATAAGTTTCTAACAGGTAAACTACCAAAAGAAACATTATTTCAAACTATACATTATCTTAGATTATTGAACTAAAGGAGCTCTTTCATCAATGAAAAGAGATTGTTGATATCAATAATTATTTATTTTCAAACTGATATTTAGTTCGAATTCAAACCCATTCTCGAAATATCGACTGCGCGCGGGCGAGAACATATGGATTCGCGGGGAGGCCCGCGAAAGAGCGCTGTGCACGTCGAAAAAGTGCTGACTACTAGTCAGGAAAATTGTATCTCCGCCGGACGCGCGCTAATGTTGAATGACATCAACTTATAGAGTAACTTTTAAAGAATAATGAGGTTTTTTCAAATTTCAGAAATATTGAATAGGTCACCAGTAGCTGACGCCCAAAGTTAGTGAAAAACGTCATCTTTTGGACCTTAAAAAAATATATCTTTTAAAATATGCATTTTACCTAAAAGTTGCTAGAGACCTTTTTGTTTTTAAATAGGCCATGTTATCTAGAAAAAAATTTTTCAGATCGAAAAAGTCATTTTTTCATAATTTGTTTAAACAGTTGCGATTTAAACAAAACTCACCACTTTTTTGAAAAAACACCGGGTATATTCGGATTTAGTGGCTCAAAATACATAAGAATACCTTTTTATCCTTGGACATATTATTGTATACAAAAGCATTGCCCGATCCAGGACTAATGAATTATTTCTGAAAAAATTAAAATAAACCTACCTAACTCTTTACTACTCTGCTTTTGAACAAATTAAAACATTAATCGATTTTAGTAGAGTTATTTCACACTTGATATTGACGCACAAAGAGCATTTTTTCATAGCATAATCCAGAATTAAAAAGCAAACTTTTGCGAGGTCTCACAATGGATTGCGTGTATACTTTTCATTAATTTAAACTGCTGTAAATTGGATCAGCAATTACAAGGGGCAGCTGGCAATAATCACAAAAGACAAACAATTCGTTTGAAGCCAGCGAACTTTCATTCAACCAAAATTACATTGAAATCGTTGAAATTGCAATGTTCTCTCCAATTGGCGTATGTGCCCTGCTAATAAAATTACACGTGATTGCATTGTACACGAGGGAAACTGCTCGTGTTAGTTTTCATTCTCTCTCTATGATTTCATCATCTCTTTCTTCTTTTTTCTACTATAATTGTCGTTATTGGAAAATATGGGCAGATTTCTGTCTCTGCTATGCCTGTCCTCTTAACTATTTTTATCGTTTCCGTGAAATGAGTCCCGTTCCACTCTCGTTAGTGTTCCGAAAATAATCAGAAAAATATTTGTTTGAATTAAACAAAAAGATTGGCTTAGATTCATATAATTATATCAAACAATTTTCTTGCTCCAATTAAAAAAGGTTGATTTAATTTTAAGAGTTGGACAATATTTGTTTAGTACAATTTGTTTCACTGAAATAAAAAATCGACTTTTATTAAACAATGTTTATTTGAATTCATAAAAATATTTACTTGATTTAAACAAAAAATATAATACAAATCAGTACTACAAAATGCCGCCAGGCGTGCTAAAGCGCTATCGGCAGTTCCTAAATAACTAACCTAAAATCTAAAGTAATTAATCCTGTGATTGCTGTGATTGATTTGATGGCATTGGTCTTTTTTCAGTACTGTATTATTTAAAGGTTCTTATTTAATGTAAATTAATGAATTAATTGAAAAATAGGCGCAATATATCTAGTTTAGGCACTACTTGAATTTTTGGGGCTTCCACCTTGGATATAATTGAAGATTTCGGATGTGAGTCAGTTTTTTTCAACACTAGCCTCCTTTATTTATTTATAAAGATGATTTATGAAATCAATCATGACTTTTTTTCTACTATAATTATCGTTGTAAGACTGCTCAATTTTGATTTTAAGTTAAAAAAAAGATTTACTTCACAAAACAAAATCTATAATTAGTTTAAAAAATATGTATTTAATGTAAACAAGAACTTTACCTAATTTAAACGAGAGATTTATTTAAACAAACCAAAAATTTATTTGAACCAATTAAATTAGGATAAAAATTTTATTTAAATCAAACAAAAATTTGTTTGACCCATATTAAATAAATAATTTTGGTTGATTCAAACAAAACTTGTTTCGTTCAAACAAACATTTTCCTCAGTGTATGAAAACAAATGTTATATTTTTTGTCTACTATCTCCACCACTTACATTACATTAAGCTGCCTCATTTTCCATCACATTTCATTTTCACATTTTATTTACCCTTAACCATGTTTTTAATTTGAAGCCATTCATGAATAGAATTTTATAATTTTGTATCCTACTCTCTTTTCTGGCCCATCTTATCACCTTATCTTATGTTTACAAAATATTTATATCCGCTTTTATCTCTTAAGATAATAGCTTAATTCCATTTTCCTTTTTTAAAATTGAGTTTTTTCCTAGCCTTTTTGCTTCTTATTATTTGACTTACAAGTAACACTACGGAAGTATCGCTCGCTGATTTGGATAACACTTTGCAAATTTGTACAGTTATTGAAAATAATCGAAACTCATTTTTTTATTTTGGCAAAGGTTCAAGTTTGAGAGCTGAAATTACCCCTCGCATTTGAGTTTGGTTTTTACGTTGAAAGTGGAATCAATGTAGTGATTTGAAGTTGAATTGCTTATTGACGGTTGTTGATGTCGCATCTAAAATTCAAACGCAAATGGTATTTTGTACGTTTCAACTATAATAAATCATGTGATTTAAAATCCAAACAATTTTTACGGATTTATTTGAGACCGAAATCACAAAATTCAGAATCACGTATCCAAAATGGCGCTTACCTTAATGGCATAGGAGTTTTCTGTCACTCAAACTAAAATTAGTCGAGAGATTTTGGATATTAAAATGCCCCTAAAAAGTTTTCACTGAGGCGAAATTAAAATTTGAGGACAAAATGTCAAAACTCAAAATTTGACAATTGGCATATATAATTAATTGTTATCGACGATTAGCAGACGACCCAAGATCAATGAACGAGGAGGTGGTGAGGACCTATTCTCAATTTTTATTTTTTTTCATTTTATGTATTTTTTATTTTCACAATCATGTTTTCTTTTATTTCCACATGTCTTTTTGCATTTTTCATAATTTATTTTTTTTAGCATCAGAAATAATTTTATTTCAGTAGAATTAAAATTTAAAAAATTTAATTTAGATTCAAAATCAAATTTAAAATCCTACCTAAAGTCCAATAATCAAGTTAATGTATAAAATTCCTAAAAATTTAGACAACCTCCATAAAGTGTTCCTATCGTAGTTTAAAAAAAACATCTTCTTTATAAACAAAAAAAAATTCCTGAAACAGAAAAAAAAAATCGACAGAAATAAAAAAGAGGAACGAAAAATGAGAAGGATTTGTAGTAAAAGCCGGAATCGAAGGTTAATTCCTAGTCATTCACAATGATTCCTTTTTATATGAATAGTGGGGATAACGCGATCTACACTCGATCACGTTGAGCAGAGTTTCTGTTGTCTCCTCTAATTACAGTGGATGGACCTTCGAAAATTTGCAAATTGTTAAAAGTACTTGCACTGATACACCCTGAATTAATTTAATGTACCTGATTTTTTAAAGTATAGAACTTGGAGTTCGTATAAAATAGTGTTTATTCAATTCTAAGTGCTGAACATCCAATGTGACACGACGACAGGACATTGAAGACTGACTCCCTATTACATTAGCTAACTTGAGATACCTAGCACTAGGATCCCCTATCCCGCTTATAACTTAGTAGGGTAGAACCCAAGAAATGTTGGGAAGTAGCTCATGTAATGCGGCGATTCTAAACAAATGGCATTCTGATGCCAGATTTACTAAGGCCAGCATAACAGATCTCACAATTTATGGTTATGTTTACTTTTTCCTATACTAGATTCTAAGTAGAATTTCTATTAAAATGTTCTGAAGAAATATTAAAAGGATTAAGTAGCATAGGCAGATTTTTGGTCGTGATCATAAACTTCTTCACAAAAGTGAAAGCTTTAAACGACTGGAAAATTAAAATAATAGGCAAGAAAGGATTCGAATTTAGATTTAGAGTCTTAACATACTTCCCTCTTTGAGAGGATAAGAATTAACCATTTAATATTTTCGTTTCATATAATTAGTTACATCATTTTCGCTATTAAGTAACGGAGGCAGTTTTTTCAACTTCGCTTCAAATCACCGGTTGGAGCCTTAACAGTGATAATTCCAATCACTCCATCTTCGCCAGGATAAGTTTTAATAACTCGTTCAAAGGACCATTGCTTCGCTGATAGATTAGCATCCTTTAGGAGAACTAGAGTTTCCTTCTTTATATTGTGTTTCCCAGCGAGCCATTTGTTCCAAATATTTAATTCGTTTAAATATATCTTATACCAGCGGCTTCATAAAATGTTAAAGAAGTTTTTAAAGATGCTGCGAAGTCGATTTACGGATTGGCCAAAGTTGCCGTAAAATCTGGATCAGGCAGGCTGCTAAGACGAACGCCTATAAGGAAGTTAAAGGTCGAGAATTTAAAATTCCCTTGACTTCGATGACAAAGGTGTTAAGCTGTTCGCATGTAAATAATTCATCAGTTATTACGTGTATAAGATGATTTTTAAAAGACTTTACTTCAGATTTCCATGTGCCAACGAAATGCGAAGACAAGGGAGGAATAAAATGCCATTTAATGCCCTTGTCTCCAAGGAATTATTGACATTTTCTTTAATGTTAATTTGAATTCAATAGAGCAAAGACTTCTTTTAATTTGTTATAATTTGTTATTTGGGCCAACAAAATTTGTCTCGCTGTCCGAAAAAATAGTCTTTGATTTCTCTTATCTGGAAACGAATCGTTTTAAAGTGGACAAAAATCTGTCGGCTGTAAGATCGCTAACAACTTTTATATGAATTGCTTTTAACACAACACAAACAAAACCAGAAACGTAAACTTTTATTTTATTTCGAATGTGAAATTTCTTCATTTTTGTGAAAAAAGATCAGCAATAGTCAATTCCCGCATTTAAGAAAAGTCGCCCTTTCATTGTTCTTACCTTGAGGCCTAGTATCCTATTTTGTACTCGATAGTAGAAGGATTAACGCGGTAACAACAGACAAAAATGCCAATCTTTTTCCGAACTTATGCGTAACAGTTATCTAAACATGTTGTCGAATTTCGTAGAGAGTAGTTTGGATACTAAACTGATAATTTTATTTCTCATAATATCGAATTATCAAACCTGTCACGTGATGTGCTTTTGGAAGCAGGATCGGCTGTCGCTGAGAATATTCGAAATCTCAATTTTTAACCTTCCCCTCACTCTCAGGACTTTTTCGTCATTGAGGAAAGGATCTAAATTTAAGAGGTTGCTTATTATCTCAATTTCTTTACCATCTTGTAACAATCGTATTATATCGGTAAACGCATTTTGATTCATTATTTTAATAATACGAATTTCGGCCTTGTTTCGTTCTTCTATTGTCAATTGGTTTGTTATTTTCGCATCTTTGAAGTTTTTGAAATGAAAGCAGCAAGCTACAAAAACTTCAAATCAGAAAATGAGGAAAGTTTTTGAAAAATTCCTGGTTCCTTGACAGAAGTTACAAGGCAAGAGTTCCTTTTTTCTGAAGGATTTTTCTCAAATTTTAGAGCTAGTTGAGGCCATTGAGATTTGGGTTTGACCAACCATGATGGTCCTTTCCTCCAAATGCAATTTTCCAAAAGATCAAGAGGAAGTTGACAACTAGGCAACGCGTCAGATGGATTATCAACCAAAGGCAGGTGGCGCCATTATTCCACTTTAGATTGATGTTGAAAGTCTGCAACTCCATTCGCCATAAATGTTTTTAACATGTGTGGTGACGCATTAATCCAGTGTAAAAGGATGAATGAATCAGTCCAAATGACTGCTTCTTGAAATTTAATAATAATTTTTCGTTTGACTTGATCCGAGATTTTTGCGAGAAGTTGAGCTCTACATAATTCTAAACGTGGGAGCGAAATGGTTTTTAATGGCTCAACACCAGAGTTTGCATAGAGTAATGTGGATTGAATGCGACCTGTCTCATCTTCCGATCTGAGATATAGGCATATCTTGTATCCACCCTCGCTAGCGTCGAGGAATCCGTCCAACTGTACATTCACAAAATCGTCTTTGAAAATTGTTTTTTGAAATGAAACATAATTGAACCAGTTCAGTTGCTTGCAAAAATCTATATAAACGGTAAATGTGCTGCTAGGTAAGGATTGATCCCAATCTAATTTCAATAACCAATATTTTTGCATAATTTTTTTGGCATATCAAATAATTGAACCCAGCAGTTCCAGATGATCAAAGATTTTTGAATCTCTGAGAGAATCGCTCTTTTCGACTTTAGTTTAATCGGTTAGTTCAGAGTGAGGTCTGATATGCAAGGTGCGGCCAAGAAGCTGATTTTTTGCGAATTTGTTGTGAATGCAGCAAAAGTTCAATTGGACAGCGTGTTTTGTGGAGATGGATAATTCTATCAATGCACCTGTGGGTACAGAAAATTTCTCTTTCTATAAGCCAAGCGCTTACTACTCATTGTTGACTATTACATGAATTATCTTGATAATTCTCTTTCAATAATCCCCCCCCCCCCCCCCCCCCCCCCCCCCCCCCTCCCCCCCCCTTTTCTTTTTTTATCTTTCGAATACATTATTGATGTTGGTGT
>JAAAKG020143118.1:18719-33575 GCA_010014905.2 Druon quercuslanigerum
GGGTTCAGAAAATTTCTCTTTTGATTAGCCAAGCGGGTTATCCTCATTGTTGGCTATTTCCTGAATTATTTTGACAATTCTCTTTTAATTATCCCCCCCCCCCCCCCATTTCTCCGCATATCTGCTATGTAATTTTTCTAGGAGAAATTGAACGATTATTTGTTCGGTAATATTTAGTTTTAAAGTTTTCAAAGATTCTAGAAGTTGTTAAGTTTATTTTGCTAATTAACGTACACCTTCCGTGGTTTCTCTGTCTTGCGTGAGAAGACGCCATGAAAGACTCAGAAGTTTCCCCACAATCAGTCGTTCAACGGCATACGCTTTCTTCAGTAAATGCCACGCGCGCCTAACATTTTCGTCGGTTATGCTGCAATTTTTAATTTTACTCATAGCTTCAAACGAATAAAGCTTTGCAACAAACACTAAAGCTTTGAAACGCATTACAAATCTTATGTGTTACTTAATTACTTCTGATTAGCGATTATTGACGTAAATACTTCTTTAAATGATAACCAATCTTCATAGCGAACTTCTAGAATGAGAAGAATAATTCTCGGAGATATTTGGACTCGAATCTAATTTTAATTGTTCGCGTGAAGTGATAAGATCAAATTACGTGTCATCTATTTGAAAACGTTCGTCTACAAAATTCGGATCTTCGCCAAGCAATTCATTTTGATCTAACGCTTCACTGAAGTCTTGAAATTGAGTTCCAAAGTTTTCTTAACGGACATTTAATTTAATAATATTTGAATCCCTAGCTAAGTACTCTTTTAAGGAATTCGAGAACATAGGCGCAGTCGATTTTAACGTTGCGCGACGTTTCATGAATTTTTGTAAAAGTTAGCGGGTCGGTAAGATTCATAGCAGTTTGGCCTCCCTTATTGTCACTTATCGTTTTGAGGGAAATGGGACTGAAACAATATAATATGAATGGATGGTTATTTTTAAACGAGACAAGCCTACCTGGTTGAGCAGAATTTATTAACTGAACATCACTTTTTTCACTGGTTGCTTGCGTGGTTAAAGTTATTTAAAGTTTTTGAGTCCAAGTTAACGTATCACTAGTGTCTTCTCAAGTTTGTTTCCAAGGCGAATAATTCAGCTCTCGAAGGATCATGGAAAATTTCCAAATCTTCAAAAGTACTTGCACTGCTACACTCTAACTTAATTTAATGTACCTGATTTTTTTGAGTAAAGAACTTGGAGTTTGTATATAATAGTGTTCATTCAATTATAAGTACTGAACACACAATGTGACGAGACGACAAACACTGGCACGAAAATCACGACTCTGGATAAATTGATTTTCCGACTACAATTTTCATCCGATTTAAATGGTTTGAAAAAAATTGTAGCTAGTGTAAATCCGCATGGTCTCATCAGAGCATATATTCAAATTGAGGGTCTTTTTTTTATTTATTGACAAAAATGAAAACAAATTTTTTTTGACTTTTCAAGAGTATCATTTCCAAGATAATACTGAGATTCATTCACAAATACCCAGAATGAGTAGAAGAACTATCCAGTAAAATTTTTTTAGTACCGTAGCATGAATTAAAAAATGTATTTAATTTGTTATAAGCAAATAAGTTGATGAAAATGGTTTTATAAGGTTTGACGGTATATGGTGACTTGATTCTTACAGAATTTCCTGAATTGATCATTAAAAATAATATTTGTGTCATACCCGTGAGGATTCATTAATAAAAAATCATTATTATAAATAAATAAAGAAAACAATTTTTTGCTTCAGCTATTGGTGACGAAAATAATAGTAATTTTCCATGGAATTAGCTCTATAGAGCTCGTCAATTATACTCAGTCATCATATCTGCTCATTTAATGAAAACTAGCAATTGTTCAAATGATCTTAGTTAACAATTGCATTATTCGGCTATTTTTCGTCACACAAACTCCGTTCTTTGGATTAATTTAATTGTTAATGACGGATCTTTAAATAAAGTTAGGGGATTTGGATGAATAACAATAACTACTATTGTTATAAACAAGTTCATGAACAATTACTCATCTTTTCTATTCGTCATGGAGTGAATAGCGTTTTCCAGCCAGAATCAACTGCAGATAACTAATTGATTATACCTATTCATTATTTTCGATCATTTGATAACAATTGGTAATTATCTAAACAAATGTAATAAACAAATACTCAATTTCATCGTTTTTCGATATTCTTACTCCGTTTTCAGAATTGGATTAATTGTAAATGACCACTTTTTAAAACCCAATTGTTATCGGCATGAACAATTTCATGAGAACAATGTCAATATTAATTCGATACGCAGATCAGACTTTAAGTCTATTTCAAAAGTAAAGCTTCTGCTTCTGGACGCAGTGTTCTTTCTGGCTTGACGAAATCACTTCTCAGACTTGATAAATAAAGATCAGAAAAGAATAGGAGATAATGCAATAAGTCTGTGTTAGTGTCAATGCGACTTATCTTGCTTCTATTACTCTCTCTCTCTCTGCATCTCTTGAAATCTTTTTTTTTAGCTTCCTGAGCCTCTTCCGATAATTGTCCGATTGGAATGACGAAGGAGTCTATTATTTTGGCTCCATGGATCAACAACTTGTGTAGAGATGCTGGCATGAAATACCAATTGTATTTCTAAACGAGCTGGTTGACCGTTTTAAGAGCATGTTCGCGGAATTTTTTGGTGTCACTGGTTCTACAAGATGCTAGGACTTGTAAGACTATGTACATATTCTTCAGGATTTCTTCGTCAAAACCGGTGATTTCGGAAATAGTGTTATAATTTTCAAAGAAGTTTCTGGCTGTATTCCCGTCGTTGGAAGAACCAGCGCCCTGTTTTGGAGTATTCACTATCAAGCCAACTCGTTCACGAAATTCTTTCTTGTTATACTCCTTTTTTGAATGTCGAACCTCCTTTTGCTCCTTGGTTTTGCTTGCCCACACTTCAAATGGTAATCGATAACTGACTGAATTGGAAAAAATAATTATGAACGATCGTCGAATTACTATTAGAGAGGTTGCTGAGGATGTCGGTATATCATACGATTCATATCAAACAATTTTCACGGTTTTTTTTCGACCAAAAGCAATATCACCATGACATCGCTCAAGATTTACTAAATGAAGTGAATAACGACCCTAAATTGCTCGATTAAACCATACCAGCTGAAGAATTATAGGTTTATAGATATGTCGTCGAAACTAAGGCTCAATCGATCACCTGGAAGCATTCAACGTCACTAAGAGCGAAAAAAGCACGACAAGTTCGATCAAACGTGAAGATTTTGCTGACTGTGTTTTTCGACTTCAACGGTTTTGTGCATTATGAGTTCCTTCCTAAAGGTCAAACGGTCAGTAAAGAATATTATGTAGGAGTTTTACGTCGTTTGCGTGAAGAAATTCGAAGAAATGACCAATTTTGTGGCAAAATCAGTCATTGCGGCTGCACCACGATAATGCAACCTACTCATGCTTCAATGCTTGTTCGTGAGTTTTTGGCTAAACAGAACACTGTATTGATGACATAACCACAGTATTCACCGCACGTGGCCCCATGTGCCTTTTTTCTATTTCCAAAGATGAAGAAATCAATGAAAGGAAGACGTTTTGACGACATCGATGAGATAAAAGCAGAATCGCTGAAGCAGCTGGATGCCATATCGAAAAGTGAATTTCAAAATTGTTTTGAAGATTGGAAAACGCACTGGCATAAGTGCATTATATCCGAGGGGGACTACTTTGAAGGGCACAACATTGATATTTACGAATAAATAAATATTATTGGCAGAAAAAACACCTGGTATGTCGTTTCGTCAATTTCGAGTAAAAGTTTCTCTTTAGATTCTTTGGCATACTCGAACATTACTGGCAAGCAATTTTTCGGTGAACAAGGTCGGGTGTTCTCCCAAATCATTGGAATTGACGGATCATCCAGACATTCAAGGCGGACAGAAACCAAAGACATAAAAAAAGGCTTTCATCTGCATTTTCAGCATCTTTAAATCGTTGTTTATAAAGATTAAGTCCGGAAGTTCCATCAACAACAAATTCTGATGTCATTTCCAAATGCTTTTAACATTCAGTTCGTTCAACATCTTCACGTTTTAACAGTCTAGCAGCAGTATGATCAAGAAGGTCTTGTAGTTGAATAGTAGTTTCTGTTTCAGTGACTTTTGTTGTAGAACTTTTTGCATAGCAATCGTTCTTTGCATCTACAATGCGGCTGTAAGAAGGTAGAATGTCCACATTTGTGTCTTTCAAGCGATTCCTCAAAACTTGATATTTACTTTTTGGGAGCTTTAAGTCTACAAAAAGTGCGAGAGCCTCATCATCAGTGAATGAAATTTGAGTCTGATTCTGCGAACCTACCGTATCAATATCGGTTGCATCATTTGAGAGACCTTTTCTGAAAAGATTATTCGCAGTTTTGTTGTCCAGTGTTCGTAAATTATCAAAAAGATCAATTTCACCTCCTGACACGGACTTTTCAACTGCCTTAATTCTCCTTTTTTTGTTTTATCGGAGCATTCATCAAAACTCTTTGTTCTACGAAGAGTGGTTGGGGATGTCTCTAATAAAGAAAATTCAAAATTCAAACAAGTTTTATTTTGCAGGAGAAATTTTTCATTGCGCGCCTTCTGATCACCTACACTTTTTGCCAATTTTTTCGTGAATGCTGGCATGAAATAACGAGAAAGTTTAACACGAGCTGATTCTCTCGAATTTTCAGGAATATCGTACTTTTTCTGTAGACATTTCAATAAAACTTTTACAATTTTAGAACTCGAGGTTATGAGGACACTGCTCAATTCCTGATTGTTGAGTTTAAGAAACTCCATGATTGAAATATCCAAGAAAACTTGGTAAGCAAAAAAAATAATTAGAATAAAAGAAGATAAAATAAAAAAGCAAAAAAAAAAAAACACACAGAAAAGAAAATACAAGGAAATAATTCAAAAATTCCTAAAAAGAATAGCAAGGAAATAATTAATAATTGTATTGGATGCAGGATTCAAGAAAGGTGAGAATACGATTCGACAATTTAATGAAATGTCACTTTATTCGAAATATTGTAAGTAATTGAGGGTATCTGAGGTAATGTGACATATATCTAAGTACGACCGAAGTTTATTAGAGAAAATGTATAGAAAAGTATTAGAGAATTTGAGTTGCTCGCTTGCTTGCCTCAGCTCAAATGGTACAGTTCTCCGGCTTCTCCGCTACTCGCAATGGAATCTTCCTGCTTAGAAGGGGGGGGGGATCCCACACGAAGCCACCAATCAGATTAGGAGCACGAAATGGATTTTCCCGGTTGAGTGCGAGCTTCATCTTGATTTTGCCGGTTGACTATGAGCTTAAACTGGATTTTTTTTCTGGACAAACTGTGTATTTGTTTAAATAATCATAAATTGTTATCAGATAATCGAAAAAATTGAATGGGTATCATCAATTAGTGATCTTCAGTTGATTCTGGGGGGTAAACGCTATTCATTCCATGACGAATAGAAAAGATGAGTAATTGTTCATGAAATTATTTATAACAATGGCATTTATTATTATTTATCCAAATCCTCTAACTTCATTTGAAGATCAGTCATTAACAATAAAATACCTCCAAAGAACGGAGTTTGTGTGACGAAAAAGAACCTAGGGTCGTTTGAACAATTGCGAATTGCTATTATATGAGCAGATATGATAACTGAGTATCATTCACGAGCTCTATGGAGCTACTTCCATGGAAAATGACTATTATTTTCGTCATCAATAGCTGAAGGCAAAAATTTTTCTCTTTATTTGTTTATAATAATAATTGTTTATTCATGAATCCTCACGGGGCCTATGAATGTTTAAAAAAGGTTTAACCATTAAATATCCTGGTGGAACTTTTTTCTTCTGTTTCGCTCTATATTTACTAGCTTCCAAACCTGTTCTTCCCTAATAACCTTCTCCGCCTCTTTCTCAAACAATATAATAAATAAAAGGAAACAAAAACTACTTGCTCTGTCAGAATGTGTTTATTAAAAATTTTGCAGATCTTTTTCAAGTGCACAATGTTCATTTATTCATCCTTTTTTTCTTATTTGACCGCAAAGTAGAATTTTTCGCTTTTCTTTTCTTGAATTTTTTTTTCGTATAGTGCGTTGTTTGACATATTTTGAAACAACAATCAGACACTATACGTTCTTTCACTCACCTCTTGAATTATTCTAATTTTCGATTAATATGAATTGCCGCACTTGGAAATTTAAATCTTGAAAAAAGTAGGCTTAACAGTTTTAAAAGTTTTCTAACCTTTTAAATATATATCCAGCATAGCTGGTGAACGAATTCGACATTCAGTTTCTGACACTAAAAAAGTGTACCGAAGGTAGAAAGATGGAAGTAGAAGGATTGCAGAGAGAAGTGGCGTCCGTAAAGAAGGAAGAAGATTATAAAATGAAGCAGGCGGAAGAAGAGATTAGGGGGTAAGGAAAGGGCGGAACAAACGCTTGAGAAGGTGGAGGGCAGGTCGGAAAGGGAATTAGCAGACAGAGGGAAGGGCGAGAAGCAAGTAATTTGGGAGAGGGTGGAGAACATGATAGAAGAGAAAGTGGGAAAACCTAGAAATGAAAAGGAGGAGAAAGCGGATAGGGAAAGAATAAGGGCAATTGAGTACAGGATGGACGGGAGAGAAAAGACATATTGGAGAAATAATATTGTAATAAGAGGATTAAAGTTAAATAGTGGGGAAGAAAGGGAGGAGGTGAAAGCGCTGCTTCAGAGCATAGGGTGGGTTAAAGGCAAGATAGGGAAAGTTAGGATGGAGGGTAAAAAGGGGAATGAAGTGGCAGGTGTAAAATTAGAGAGCTGCGAAGAAAAATTAGGGATAATTCGTAATAAAAATAGGATAATGGACAAGAAGGTTTTCATCAATTAAGACTTGACGAGGAAGGAAAGCGATATGCACACAATGCTAAACCACAGGTCTAGGAAGGAGAGTAGTGAAGGGAGAGTGGCAAAGGTAGGTTATTGGAAAATAAAAATAGAGGAGAAAATATGGGTATGGGTTGAGGAGAGTGGAGTTTTGAAGGAAGTGCAGCGGTGAAAGTAAAGCTAGGCGGAGGAGTGTTAAAGGTGCTGTACTCGAACGTAGCATGGGTGAAGAAGAAAGATGAGGATTTCTGAAGGTATATCCAGAAATTTGATGTGATGGGATTGATACAGACGTGGGTAGAGCGAAATTAGTGTGATAGTGTAGAGCCAAAACAGCCAAGGAGAAATAGTTGAAGGCTACAGTAGTGGTCAGAGTAAAGAGTAATTGAAGGTGGACTGTGGGGATTATAACAGGGGTTAGCGATGGATTAGAGGAAGATGTCCATGGAGAGGGAGAGGGACAGGGCGTGCAAATGAGGGCAGTGAAGATAGGAGGGGTAAAATACAAGTTTGTGACTGTTTACAATCAGGATGGGATCGAAAGGGTTAAAGAAAGGACAGAAGACTTACTAGGAGAGAGAGATGAGGGTATGGTGGTGTTGGGGAACGGCTCTAATGCGAGAATTAATGAAGGAAGGAGTTCTGTACTAGGAAGCGAAAAGCTTCAAAAGGAAATTGAAGGATACGTTAATAAATAAAGAGAGGGAAATTTTAAGAGACTGGATAGAGGACAGAGGATGGGATGTGGCGAATGGTATGGTAACATGGCACGAAGAGGGAGAATACACGTATGTGAGTAAGATGGGGGTATCTGTGGTAGACTATGTGATAATCAATATGCAATGGTGGAAGGAGATAGAGAAATTTGCAGTCGTAGGGACGGTGGAATTGGACCATCAGCCATTGAGTTTGTGGATAAAGGGGAAGGTTGGCGGATGACAGATTGGGGAAAAGGGTTGTTAGGGGAGAGGGTGTCATGGACGAGAGAAGCAATAGAGAAGTATCGTGAGCAGTTGGGAAACGTAAGTTTTAAGACGGAGTCGGAGGAAGAGATATGGGAGGATCTGAAGAGAAATGTTAAGACAAAAGGGGACGTGTGGAAGATAATTAATAGGTTTAGCAAACGTAGGGTGGGGTCAAGTGTGAAGATAGGGAGTGACGAATAGAGGGAATTTTTGAGGGTTCATTTCAGGGATCAAACACACGGAAGAGAGATAAGGGGATTAGAAGAACAAGTGAGGTAGATGAAGAGGAGCTGAAAGATGAGGAGATAGAGAGGAAGATAAGGAAGTTGAAAAGGTCTAAGGCAGCAGGGCTGGAAGCGGTAGAGAACGAAGCATGGCTGTTTGGCACACAAGATGTAAGCGAGAGGCTGAAGGAGGTAGTGAGAAAAGTATGACGAGCGGAGGGATTTCCAAGAGGGTGGGGGGAGGGGGTGATCGAACCACTTTATAAAATAGGGGAAAGGGAGATACCGGAAAATTATAGAGGAATTTAAATTTTATTTAAATTTAATTATGTTTAAGATTTTGGGTTATTATAGGATCTATAATTTTTTAGGATCTTCTACAAGATTTCAAAGGATTTTCAAAGGATTGTAACGAATGAACAAACAAAGCCACGGAACTCATCCTAAGTTCTAGAACGGTGACTCTGAGGTACCAGGTGACTCTGAGATGCGGGGTTCTATGAAGATGGATGAACCTATTTCCCTAGCTTCTCATTGGGCCAACAATGGGAACACCAAACATATTTGTAATAAGTGCTGTTCAAAGCAATAGAACGCGCAGGGCTCCCAACATTGGGTCGGCCAACAATGCCGACCACTGGAGAGCTGGGGGAGCCAATGAAGATGGAGTCGATGCGATGCATCCCCGGAATCCTAGGGCCTTTAGGCTGACAGAGCGACAAAATCACGACTTGCTAGAATGTAACGAAGCGAGTGTCACCCCTGAACGAGAGAATTAGATGGCACGACTGCATGCTCTGCGGTGCGAGAAACACCCTGAACCATGCCGAAATATTCCAAAAACAGGAAAATGTAAGCAGAGCGCCTAATCTACCAGCGCTAGAACAAGCCGGCAACAGAGAAAAAGAGGTGACACTAAGGCCAACATCGGGCAGGCCTCCGATAGAGGACGAGCGTCGGGAGAATCTGCTTATCGATAGATGTGTCTGCAAAGATGCAGAATCCTACCGCGATACCACTTTGCAAAACCAGATTCACTATCTCATCTGAAAAAAATCGTATGACAACTTACAATTTCACCTTCGAGAGAGGTGTCTTTTCGGGCAAAATAATGAACACACTCCTCTTTTGCCTCACATGATTGCCATTATCGCACTTCGCGATTCCTAGAGTACATTTGCGGCAAAGCTGCAAATCGAAAGAACAAGGTTACAAACGTATTTTACATGGATGATCTTAAGATATTATATATATATACTCTGGGGATATTCGAACGATACCAAGGTTTATTTAAAGCGAAGAAAACTTAATCACATCTCCGAAGATCCTGAGTTTGTCGATACAAGCGGTATACGACACCTTTGCGCTGGAGAAACTTATACCCACTTGGGCCTGCCACAGAGCCGCATTCAGTATGTGACATCTATAAAGGATATTCTCTGAAGCAGATATAAACGTCTCATCCGGCAGATTTGGTATTCCGAAATGTTGGCGAGGAACAAAATATCTGCAACGAACATGCTTGCCAACCCAGTAGTACTCTATTCATTTGAAGTGGTTTCATGTACATAGAACGAGCTCAGATACCTTGATATCGGGACACGAAAGTTTATGCACGGTTTTCTTAAAATTGTCAGGAAGCATGAAGAACTGGGCCAAGAAGCGCTTCTGTACAAAGCAGCGGAGAAGGCTGCTAAAACACTCATACTTAACTTCATTATCAGGGATGCTCAAAATGCATTAAATCTTATCTAATCTTGAGTACTCACTCCTGAAAGTTCGGATTCAAAAGGATTGAAGTCGGGCACGAAAGGTTTCATTTTGGCATGTCAAGACGGTGACATTTCCACCTTGACATACCGTCGCCACATTTTGAGCCAAGACATTCCCAATGATAGTGGCAGGGCGTTCTATATACACCCCGAGCATCTAGGACACATACTATCTGGCACTAAGATTGCTTTACTACTATCTCTGTCACTCTTACAGCATCAACCTTAATATCGCAACGTTAAACGCCCCAAGAGAAATAGAGTCAATTGTCGATAATAAGAAGTGCCATATATACTGAAACTTTATGTTCTCGAGCATTGCTTCTGCTGTACACTCGAGGCTTGGCATAGTACTCCTTGACTTCGAGAGGCGAACCATGTTCGTTATTGAATTTTTTGCACCAACTAACAAAAGCATCATAGCCATGAGAACGAAAAGAAAGAGACCTTCTAAAGGAGTTGCAGAGATTGTACACGAAATATTTGGTCAAATTGCGGAGAAAATGCAGAAGGCGGTCATTCTTGGGTTTATTCGTGTCCTCAGGGTGCACAAGACTTTTGCTATATGGTCGTATTGATTTCGTCACAGACTGTAACGACCTCTCTCACGGTCGTCATACGTGGTTATGGCTGAAATTTTACCGCGATTTCGCTTGCATCAAGTGCAATTTTGCAGATTAGTACCCGATCCCGGAAAAATCCTGCGGTTTTTTTTATAACAAAAGTTTAATATGTCTGTGTGTGTGTGTATGTGTGTGTGACCGCGAGCAAAGGGACCTAATGCGGCAAAAATCGATTTATATTTTTTTGCACGAATCTATAGTTTCTGAGTTACTCTTTCATTTCAAAATCTCAAAATTTGTTTAAGTTCATGACTTTTCTTCATATTAAGCTACAAACCAAAAAAACTCCAAAAAAAATTTGTTATGAGTGACTTATTCATAGGAAATGTGTATTTTGTTTTATTTATAAAAACCTAATTGAAAATAAACAAAAATTAAATTTTTGGACAAACGGTACAAGATAGGTAAAAAATGAGATAAAAAAGAAATAGTTGACATATTATCAGTAAATTTGTCAACATAGTACGAGTATATTTGTTACATTTTAAAGGATTGAAAAGTTCACCTTAAAAATCTATTGCGGAATAACTTCCGAGGAATGCATTTTTTAATTCTTAGGAAGGAACTAACAAGTATTGCGGAATTTCCCACCCTGAGACTGGCTAATACCAGGACATTTCACCTGGATCCCTGATTGGCTTCCAACACGGGTAGATTCAATGAAATTTTGATTTAAGAAGTACACCAGAGCCGCGTTTTAGTTCCAGAGTCGATATTGCCTGCTAATATCCTTGCAACTAAAGCGGGGCAATAGAAACGTAAATAGTGAGGGCCGCCTGACAATCGAGGTTCAAATATTGACCACTTAACCATTTTTGACGATTTATTGTTATGCTCGATTTAAAACGCCCGTTATATTCATCGCCGAATAAATGATCAAATAATATTATTAAATAATTTCATTAAATCCTTTTCGATTTACAAGTATAGAGAGTTTCAATTTTTTTAATTTTACTCTCGTAAATGGTTCATTCTTGTATTGTTTTCCTTGACGTTCGCAAATGACGATTTTTTAATTTAAAATTGTTACTATTTTAACCATTTATTTTGTGAATTTATAAATATCCTAATTTCTAGATGTTTGTAATACAAAAAAATCTGCCCGCTTTGTGTGGACATTCTTATTGCGCACTGTCCGCGCCACTCACTTTGCTCGCGAGTTTGAGCGCGCACAGGGCTCGCGTCTGTTGAATCTAGCGATTTGCGCTCGATAATGGGTTCCCTCACGTTTCGGGCTTTGATATTTCTTCTTTGCATTTGGAATGCCTACATATATAATAACTTTATCAAAAAGATCTCATTTAGATCGCAGTATTTATATGCTTCTTCATATTGTGAATTAAATATATTGGAAGATTGAATTGCTCAAAGCTCTGTGGTCTTTGAGGTACAAATTCTTATCATAAATCTCGCGCTGCGCGCACGATTTTTGCTAAACATCTGTAAATGTATATTTATTGTCTCAACTACATTCGTATAAATAAAAAACTACAATTCTATTTTCAGATATTTTTCTCTATCTCGCGATTTTATGCTAAAAATATATTTTTTGTTTTCATATTATTTTGTATGGATGAAACAAAATATCCTGCAAGTTTTCTTTCATATTTTTCACGAATCTGGAGTCTTTCCGCGTAATATTAAAATTTTCGATTTTCTGCATACTAATTTCGATAAATAAATACAAAAAGACAACTCCTGTTAAAAAATCGTTAAAAGAAGTTTTGTAGGATTTTTCAAAAGATAAAAACTCTCTCAAAGACTTTTTTCGCATTTTGCGTCCTTTGGTTCAAAATTTGACAGTGTCGTGTCCAATTTCGCACAAATCACATACATCGAAAAAATTTTGGTTAAAATAACTTATCTCGAGCAAATTGTTCAATGGGCTTTAAAAAAGTTTTTCTGAAAATTTAAAAAAATTCTGTTGAAAATTGTGGAAATGGCAGCAAGTGAAAATCAATACACTCTCCTACTGGAGCGTTTTGTTGTTTTTAGCCGCTGCTGCTTTGTGCCTTACTAGAGGTGTTCGCACAAGAAAATATGACCTGCCTACGTACAGTTCACCTATCTGACCGCCGCTTGAGAAGCAGACGTTTGCGATGTTGCCAATATTTGTCTATTTCATCATATCAAGTTGCTAATGTTGAAAACTTCTGATTCTCGAACGGCGGTCTGATAGGTGAACGGTACCTAACCAGCTTGCACCGCAGCAGCGCGACAGCTCGCACACGATTGGTTGGCGCTCTGTAGTGAGCACGAACGGCCTCTGCGTGAGCCGTTTTCAGCATACTGCACACGTATTTTCTTGTGCGAACATCTTGTTCAAGGCCGATAATCAGAGCACTGCAACTGCAGCGTGTGGTTACTTCATCTCGCTGCCATTTCCACATTCTTCGGATAATTTTCTACAAATTTTTCGTTAAACTTTCTCAAAGTATAGTGAAAAACTTTCTTGCGATATTTTATTTCAATAAACATTTTCTCGGTAACCAATCCGTCGGTCGAAGTCATAGTTTATATTTGAGAATATACCAAAAAAATTTTCAGCATTTTTATCACTGAACGGCTGAATATTCTCGAATTGTGTTTTGTAATGTATATATAATATAATATAACAATTTTCGAATGAAAAGGTGTAATGGAAAAAGTTTGTCAACCGCGTCAAGTTTTAACTATGTTTTCTATAAGACTGTATAGAATCAGAAGAGAATATAAAGATGCAAAATGTTTATAAGCGTAGATATTTCAAATAGTTTCTATATCTTAAGAATCCTTTGAAGCTTCCACGAAGCTTCTTAGGTTAACTGAAAAATGTGTAGTTATCCAAAGGGAGTAGATGGCCAGCACAAAGAACATCCTTCAACCAAAGAGTTCATTTCTTTGGATTTCTTGTCCTTTCAGGATCATTTAAATCAACACATACGATTCCCAAACGTTCACTGAAAAAATATCAGGTGCAAGAAGATATAAGACATTTCTCTGTTCACAAGAATTGAGCTATCGAGTTGAAAGTTAAGAAACTTAACTGAGAGGCAGTAAGATAAATTTAAAGAGGCAGGATAAATTTCTGGAATATTGAACTCAAAATGAACCCTCTAAGTTGAAAAAAGGGGTAATATTTTTTCTTCAAACATGAAATTTACCTGCTGCCGGTTACCTAATGGATATGCATATAGACCTAATGCTATAGATCCCAGTATCATCCTCCACGCAAACCCAAAAGTAATGATTTCTACCATAACTTAACCTTTTCTAATAACTAATAACCTTTTCATGCGGATGCCCACCTTGTATACAAGTTGTGCCAAATCTTTTTTTTGTAATTTAAAAACGTAAAGTACACGCACGATATCCAGACAATTTTATTTAATTTCCTTAACTTTGCACTCTATATCAGCCCCTTGACTCTACAAGCTATCGAAACTAACGGAGCGACAAGCGACTGTCAATCAGTGTCATGTTTTTTTCAGATGCAATGAGAGGGACGTGTATCGAAAGAACATGCTGGATACTTCTAATGAAGTTTTTGTTTTAGATTTTCCACGTTAAAAAATGAAATTTTCTCCCAAACGGAAATCGAACGTTGCACAGAAAAAGCTGGGGGTTCACTAAAGCTGCGGCTCCATTAAAAGTTGGTATCATTTAGAACTTGAGCTCCAATAGATACGTGTAGAGAGAGAAAAGAGTTCCTTTAGAGCGCTATTGTAAAAAAACATAGAAACACATTCACGAACCAAACATTTGCAAAGTAGCGCTGGTAAGTTACGGATCGATTTAGTTATCGACCGATGAGTTGAGATGAAAAGTTTCTTGCATATGCTGACAACTTTGTTACATAACCTGGTAATTATTTTTATCAAGTCATTATATCTATTTTAATTGTAGCAATATTTTGTAATTTAATTATCTACATTAAGTTATGTCCAGCAAAGTTCCATTAAATTTGTGCTTTGTAAGTTGTAACCAATGAACGAGATTTTAGTCTTCTTAAATAAGAATGCGTATTGAAATGAGAACCGCTAGTAATATCTGCAACCAGGATTAGCGAGGATTCTAAAAGACTATACTAAAAACGCCCGAAGGTTTCCGACCTATTCCGTCTATAGCCGAGATCGCCATGATCACACCATCTCCATCTGACCGACCGTACCCGGCTCATCACTTGTGATTCCCCGCCAAATGTCTTCAGTACTACTTGTGTTTGTAGTACAAAAGTGTTTGTAGCTAGTGCAACTTGAATTAAAGCTTAAACAAATTTTAATTTGGAAATTTTTTATTTAAACTCTCAATAATTTACACACATAAAATAGAAGCTTTTAAAGATTTTCAATTGAGTGCAAGTCAACTGCAAAACTTAAAGCTTCA
>JAAAKG020143119.1:0-11441 GCA_010014905.2 Druon quercuslanigerum
AAATTTTATTTTATTTTTTTTATTTCTTTTATTAAAGTTATAATTTTATTTTTGATAACAGGATAGAAAGAGAAAAGGAGAAAAAGGGGAATTCAAACAAAACGAGAAACGCGGGGAAATATGAGATAGACTGTGGGCCCTGATATTTTAATTCTAGTTGAAAATTGCCGCTCGAAAAAGGCACATACGCCACTTTCGTGAAAATTAGGTGATTGGCTGAAAATACCACATAAATTCCTAGACACATTGTGAGAAAAGGAGTTTTGAATAATGTAATTTTGCAATTTTTATTTGGAATATAAAAGAAAATTTGTGGCTGTTTCTGTAAGTTTTTAGAACTTTTAAAAACAATTCTTGCAACTTTGAAAATTTAATTTGATTTTACCTCTTTCAATTGAAAATTAGAAGTTAAAGTGTAAATTTAAGAAAAAATGCGCCTCAAGCCTCTTTCCAGACTATAATATCTCGGAAACAGGTTTTCTATTCGCTGTACTAAAATAAAAATTTAATTTTTATTCTTCGTACTTCAAAAACTGTGCAGTACAAACAAAACAAAACATCTTGATTTTTCTGTTTTTGTTGTCTTCAATTAAGAATTGGGTTCTTAGTTACCATCCAAAGTTGAAAAAACTTACCCTTCAAGCGCAAAAAAAATCAACTACTTCTATTTTCTCGAAAGATCATATTAATTATCAATCCAACTTTTTACGCCTCAATTAATCACGATGACGTATCTCGGAAGAATTTTTTTTTGTAAATAGAAAATTTAATTTTGTGAATTTTTTTCTCTATGGAAAAATGTTTCAAATGCCGTTTATTTGAAAGAATAATGTGTAAGGAGGGTCAATTTGAGCTAATTTTCACGGATATGATAAAGTAAAGGTCGCGATAAGGTCATTTGAATAAAGAGTAAAGAAAACAGACATTCTTTTTAAGGAATTTTATTTTCGTAAAAAAAAAGATTTAAAATGTCATAAACACTCTACGCTTCACGGATATGTGCTAAGCGGTCATAAACCATAAAATGAACCGTCTCTATTTTTATACTTCAAAAAACTAGAAAGGATACTTTTAAAATCGGAAGGAAATCGTCATTTGGAAAATAAATCACAATGCTTGAATAAATCACCTCGATCTTCCCCATAAACTTCAGAAACTCACCTTCGAATGTAGATACGAAATTGCTTTAAATTGCATTCAATTAAAAATTCTCACTTACAACTATTTAGATTGCCATTTATTAAAATTGCTTTCAACACAATTTCAATTCGATCCACCGAATTAAATATTGATTCACTGTTAAAAAATTAGTTTAATCACTGCAGTGAAGTACGAAGACATAAATAAAAATCTATTTTGAATTACCTAACAAATTAAGTCACTAGCTGCAGTTTCTGGTACCGAAAGTCACTAAAAACGATGAATCTCGGAGAGTTTTTTTTAAGTTGTTCTTTTTAAACGAAATGACGAAAAACACATAGAGGAGCAAACCTCCCTCCTACCCTCGGTTTCACGATAATTAGAACCAAGACCGTTTACTTCGACGCTGGACCACCGACTGCACCGCTGACACGATTTTGCTTCACTTGACTTGACTTGCGAGGGACCGAGAAATTATTTTTCATTCTTACCGGTCTGGGGAACCTTGCTCGTGCCCCACGCGAGGAAGTACTTTTCCTGCGTCGCGGTCGCGGTATGAACGTCGACATAAATAATAGAATCGAGCATCCCTTCCACGTGTTGAATTCACATAGACAGTATCACATGGCCCCTCCTTTTCTCCGAGTTTATGAATTAAGAAATATTACAATGATGGAAAGTAGACTCAGCTACCTAGCAATTTTTTCGTCATTCTTTGAACACCAAGAGTCTAGGCTATCTAACCGCTTTTAGCAAAAATCGATGATTTAAAATATCATTTCTAACAATTATTACTATGTATTTGTACAACTTTATTTACTTTCTATACTCAGAAAGTAAATGTCTCGAACCAAACAATTGTTTTTTTGGATATAAATGAAAATTTGGTTGAATCAGTAAATTTTTGTTTGTTCAACAACATATTTCATTAACCCAAAACAAATGTTTCGCTTAATCAACTATATACTCCATCTACCAAAGGATTTGGTTGAAACAACCAAAAAAAATTTACTTGGGCCAACCAGATATTTTGTTGTCGGCATGTAACCATATTCTATGGTTGAATCAACAAAAACTTGGTTAATTCGATCAAATCGTTTTCGGAGTGTATGCAGCAAATTATTTTTTACATCGCCCCCTCGATTTTAATGGCATTTTTTCATGGCTCCCGTAGCTATATGAACTTTGCTTAGGGGTTTGCAAAGAATTTTAACCCTAAATATAAGGTACAAAAATTACTTCCCAATGATAAGATTCAATCCGTAATATTAAGTAAGGTCCACCTGACATGGTTAAGAATGCATGAAAATTTGTTTCCAAAAAAAAAACGGCACCTGTTTTTTTCTTTTAAATAAAAATTTGGGTTTTTTCGGAAACTATTGGAGATACGGCAACAAGATACAATTAAAATTTTATTTAATTATAAGAAGGCCTATAAGAAGTTCAAAAACTATTTTTCGATATTTTTAACGGTTCTTTACGTATTCCCAAAAATGTGTACTTTTTCATAACGTATCTGTATTCCCTTCTGCCTGTTAAAGAAGGTGTAAGACGTGACTTGATTTTGATCCCCACGTATAAAAAACATTAGGTGTTTTGTTTTCATTTTAGCGTCTCTTTAAATTTTTGTTTACAAAAATCGTTCTTGGAAATTTTGAAAAAATATTTTTTTAAATGGCGCTTAAACTATGTGTGGGTTGTTCTTTCCGTGTATATTCGTCAACATGCAGATGTGAGTGACCTTTATTGTCTTTAAAACTGCACTTTTACGACTTCAAACTAATGGTTTAATTTTTTTATTTTTGAGAGAATTAATATTAAAATATTTGAAATATTTCCGAACCAAAAAATTTAAAGAGTTAAGTACAAAAATTACTTTCCTAAGTCTTAATTTTTTGAATATTGAAGTAGGAAAGGGACCGTTCAAAATTTTATAAAGAAACTGGTTTAAATTTTCGGAAAATTGCCCTAAAGCATTTTTTAACAATAAAAAGTTTTATTTTAATAACTGCATTGTTTAGCGCTTTTATAGACTCGTCAAATAAAAATAAATAAATACTGATTTTATCCGTGTTTAATTGTGAATGTTGAGTTTTATTCTGACATGTTTTCGTTTACATGTTCCCAAATTGAAAACAGTTCAATTTTTAAAAATTATATTTTAATTTTTTTAATAATAATGTTTATATATATTTCAGAATTTAAAAAAAATGCTGTATATGATTTGCAAGAATTAGATCAAAATTCCAGTAGGATTTGTTTTCACAAAAATCTTGCAAAAGTTTCAGGTTCATTGCATTCTCACCACATATCACGCAAATTCTATCATAGTGCCAGAAATTAAATATATATATATATATATATATATTTTTTTAAATTTTACGTTTTTTTCCAAAATGAGTTTCACTGAATTATAAGAAACATTAAAGAAAAGGCAGGTTCCATGAAATAGAGTTTAGATAATTTCTTATGTCATTAATTTGAATTAATAAGGATTGTCAAAATTTAAAGCAAACAACATTTTTAATTTTATTATAATAACTATTTAAACTAAGTCTTAGATCGGAAATCCTTTATATTCCCTTTTAATTCCATTACTATATATAGTATTCATTATTATTATTATTATTATTATTATTATTATTATTATTATTATTATTATAATTTGCCGACCATTTGTTACGAATAAAATATTCTTTGTTTAGTTTTACGAATTCTATGAAGAGAAATTTGCAATACTAATTGGTTTTAGATTATATAATTCGCCTTAATGTCGAAATGGGACCTCCAATTGTTAATGAAGCGGCTTCTCCTTTCACGCTGCTCTTGTAGACACAAAAAATGCATTAACAGAACGCGCGTGCCTTTAGATTAGACGTATTTTGCTCCGTATAAAATGAAACAGTCTATTATACAATCACTCTTTCTGATTTATGTAAATTACCCCAAATAATATTTGATATTATCTAATCCTATTGCCCTTTAAAATAAAGAACATTTTCGACACTTGGATCTCTTTTGGACATACGGTTTCGAAATTTCAGTTCACAGCGACTACATAATATAATACTCTAAAAGAGTTTTCGCAATTATATATTGACCAATTTTTAGATCTCGATATTCTGTTTCAATTTCGGCAACTTCAATAACTAGAAAATATTTGTTAAATTAAAGAGCCAAGCGAGCATTTACGCCTTTGGGTTTTTATTTCCGCACATTAAAAATATAAACAATTTAAAAATAAATTACTAAAGAAATTGTTAAATATCTTTTTTTAATTTTTTGAAAAATATGCTTTTTTTAAATTAAACAATTTCGAGTTAAAAGCGCTTGATATTTAAAAAAATATCTAACAAATTTGAATCGAAAACGTTCCCAATGAAACAATTTTATATCAGGTGAAATTTTGTAAACATAACAATATTTCCAATAATAAATAATGTTTTTAATTTTTTATTTTTTTAAATTTGATTTAGAGGAATTTTATTCAAGATTGTTCAATTACAAACCCTTAAAACTGAAAATTGCGCAAATATCAATTGTATAAATGAGATATGCTTCGATTTCAAAGAATTTCAAAACCAGATAATTTTGTTCTTCCAAAGTGAAATCAAACAATTTAGAATATTTAAATACGAAATTATTACATTTAAAACTATCTAATTAAAATTGTAAACAATTAATTTGGAATCTTTGAATTTTAAATTATTAAATACAAAACTGACTATCCAAGTTTTCAATGTGGAATTTTGCGATTTCGAAAGACGTAATACAGAAATAGACCCGACAATTCACTTATTTGAATTGGAATCTATTATCGATTCCGGAGGATTTCGATTTAAAAATATTGAATCATTAAGGCTAGTAAATAAAACTTATTTTAAAATATTAAAACTCAAATTTCAATATAAATATAAAGTATTTCAGGCTGGCCTCTAAAAGCAAAAATAAATATCTGGTAATTTCCCAGTTATTACATTTTTTTTATTTCTTATTAAAAAAATAATTAAAGAAAAAACAGAAGTTTTTTTACAGTAAAAAAAGAAACTTAGAAAAATAAGATTTATTTTTGACCTCTATGTTCTTCTTGCTTTTGTAATAAAAAAATACTTTAACAAGGTCTCAAAAATTAAACTGCTTAACAATTGCGCATTTAAAACTATAATTATAAATTTAAATTATAGAAATTTTACAGAATTTTACATAACATTAATAAGTATATTATCATGTAATGAACGTTATAGTGATTGCATAGGTTTTTTTAACTAAAAAGTGAGATTTTTCCAAATAAAAAAGTACTGTCCTTTTTAACGTTCAAAATTGAAGAATTTTAAATATTGTGAATAATTACAGTTTATTATTCTAAAGGCGTTGAAAATTATATGAAATCCTTAAAGTTATTGAATGCAAACTTGAAATGTTAAAAATGAAAGACTGTTCCCAACCTTGTTTAAAAATTAACCGAGCTTGAACGTCCAGACAGTCTGCACGTTCATGGATTTGTAAGGTGATCCAGCCTTACCTGCAGACGTACCTTGAGGAAGAGGAGCTGGAAAGGTTAAAAGAACGTGTCTACTGCAAAATTAATATCTTGAAAAAAATAATAAAGAAATCAGTTGAAGAAAGTATTTCCCTATCAACGAAAAAGATATATTTTTCTTAATTTGTATTTCTACTTTTTTTATAGAAAATAGGTTAACATTGGCGACATTAGTGCAAACAGAAAGTTTAAAAACGCTTATTACTGCCAGAGATATTTAAATTTTCTCGCAAAAATTATGAGAAATTCGATCAATGTATTCAGTGAACGAAAACAAAGACTGCTGATGCAAAATGCGTCATTGGTAAACGAAAATTCACGTTCTTCAGTTTTATGAAACACCCATTCTGTTAAGCGAGTTATTTTTTATCTGGATGACAATTCAAGCAAAATTGTTAGGATAACAAATCATGCGAAGCACAAAAAATAACTTTTTTCAAACTGGATCCAACTAACAACAGACATCAACAATACAAGAACAATACCGTACAGTAATCAAAATTAATCCGACGGTGTTGCTATGGGTAAAAAATTCTGAATTTCCAGAATTACAAAAAACTTTCGTATGTGAACGAAATTTATGGAATATTGTTTACGTGCACTTTTTGTATTTAATGCCAATAAAAAAGTAAAATTAAAAAAGAAAGTTTTTTAAAGTTAGAATTGATTGAAAATTAGCAAAGAAATATATTTTTTACGATTTAGTTTATTAAGAAAACAATATGCAACATTGTTTCAATTGATGAGAGAATTGTATAAGTTGAGAACTTCTTATACCTTGATAGCTTATTTGCTAGGGACGCCAAGATAGATGAGGAGTTAAATACATGACAAATAAACGAAGGTAAGAAGGTTATTGGTAGAGCAGGCCCTCTTATCAGATGTAAAACTATATCAAATGAGGCTTAAATGCCAATCGGTTAAGATCATTCGGGCATGTTGGGAGAATGAAGGATGACCGACTAACAATACAAGTCTACCAAGGTAAAGTAAATGGCAGCGTGCCCAGAGGCAGACCGCGAAAAGAATGGTTAGAATGTGTGAATGAGACCCTATATAGAAGAGACATAAAAAGCCACAGAAACACGAGATCTTGCATGAAAAAATGCATGGACGTGAAAGAAGCTAGAGAAGTATGGCAGGACAGGAAAGTACGGCGGCAAATAGTTAATTAAAAGAGTGTCAATAAAGTGAATGACGCCTGAAAGAAAAAAAAAATTGGATACTAATGGACCCAAGTAGGGAACCTCACATGAGAATTTTGTGTGGATCTTCAATTGGGGTGATTTCTAGAGAGATTGATCGGCAACCTGGGTCGAAGCAGTGTTGCGAAATGAGCGTGTTAATAAAATAAATAATACGAGAATTTTAGATCAATTTAAAAATAGTATAACCTCTTCCTCACACTACTTCCTTCTCCACCGAGTGAGTCACTTCTACCCCGAAACTGAAACGGCTTAATGGTGTAATAATAATAATAGTTTATTTTAAATTAACATTTGTGTAGTTTTATATATGACTCTGACTTCAGTTTCAATAGATTTTAGTGTTTTATAAATTTTTAATTGCGTTAAAGTCTTAGAAGAATTTTTTTGAGGAGCATACAAAAATGATCATAATTTGCGTTCCCATAGTTAATTTTGTTCAAATTATCAAAATTCAAAATCTTTGATCTCATTGTGAACCAGCATTCGGCTTTTCATTTTTCAATTAAATAACAAAATTTTAGGTGTTTAAAAACTGAAAAGATCGCGGAAAATTAAAAAAATTAATAAAATTACGAAAATAATTTTTTTTTTAAAAAAGCAATATCATAAATTGCTTTTTGGTTTAAGCTAAAAAAATTTCTAGTTCGGCATATTCAACTTTTTCCAAAATTTTCGTTACTAATTCAATACAAAAAAAGGTTTGCAGAGTTAAAAAAAATCTAAATTGAGCAAAAATTTATTTGTTCTGAACATATAACAAATTTGCTACCATTTTTTCAACCATTGGATATTTTTGTCACTTTTAAATATAAAATCCAAGCAGAAGATTTTAACAAATTTCAATTTTTTTTACTTTTTTTCGGATGCCAGCCCTCACATTTTTGCACTGGCCCGAAACGATTCGATTAATACTAACATTTTCACTTCACCCCATTCAATAGGTTTCAATATAATTCAAGATAATGTAACCGAATTGAATATAATTCACATAATTCATGACAATTCAAGTCAATGTTTTCTATATTTTCTTTTCTATAATGTTCATTCTTTATTTCTTCTTTATCTTTAAAAATTTTATCACGATATCCTTCTTAATTATATTTTTAGTCGTATTGTTTTTGTAAGTTTAGTTTTTTAATCTTAACAGTTTCTCTTTATATTTTTAAAATTTCGGCTTATTATTAACGTGTATTTATTTGACTTTATGAACAAGAAAATACATAAAAGCAGATTTAAAAATTGCGTCATTTGCAATAAACTTACAAAATCCAAAAATATACGATTATTCTCCCATTGCTATTGAAACTTGAAAAGTTCCGAAATGGAATAATTAATTATTTTTATAATTTAGAAAAGAACTGAAATTTAAAATAAAGTAACTTGCATATTTTTTGCTTCATCTTTTAATCATTTTACTTTAATTTATCCTGAGTTTATACACTTAAAAACAGCTACTGACACACATTTTACACCTTTCATGTAGATTTTTGATTTATAAGCCTTTAAAAGAATTTGTGGTGACCATTTTTTGTTTCTTCAGAGAAAAGAAGAAGACTTAAAATTTTTTCACCCTAAATTTAAAAATAAAGTAAATTTTTAAATTGAACTTAAATGAAATAAAAATTTATCTGGATTCACGTAAAGTTTACCTGTATTTAAGAAAATATATTACATTAGACTAATCATTTCAATATTTAAAAATATTTAAATAAATATTAGTAGCATTTGGTTTGGTAACGGCCGCAATAATCTTATTTGGTCTTAACAATTCCTATTCAATGAAAATATTTAAGAAAACTAGGAGTAACCTTAAGAAACAAAAATGTAACATCCAAATTTGTTTGAAGATTACTAAAGGAAAGGTTCTTTTTGCTTTTGTCCGGTGAACTTTATATTTTAACAAATGGATATTGTTTAAGCAGTATTACTTAAATAAAAGGGAATACAAATATACCTTTTATAACAAAAATAAAAAAACACAAGAATAAAAATAACAACATAAACCATTTCGTCTGCGGATGGCTGACTTTTATAATCACGGACCTAAATGAGAAACTTGCTGTTCGCAAATAAGTTAGGTAATGGGATGACTTTTTTATCTCGACTGAGGAACGCCTGACCTTGCTCTCTTTCCAGATTGTATTATATCTTGATTGAAACAGTTTAGAGTCAAAAAATGAGGTAGGTCAAGGAAACAAGTTTTTCCTTTTGAGTATCACAATCTTATAAATTCCGAAATTATAACATGTTAAGTTCTATCTGATGGGAAGCCACTCATAAAAATGCGGTGCAGCGGAGATGGATTCTTTTAAAAATTATCAAAAAACGCGTAAACTTGTAACAAAAAAGTCAAATTTTTAAGAAAAAAGTCGAATTTTCAAATTAGAGAGGTGAAATTTGCCAGAAAAAATCAGTGCATTAAGTTTTCATCAAAAAATTAATTTTTATCCCACAAAAAAAACAAAATTTCAACAAACAAGTTAAATTTGGAATATTTCAAGTTTTAGTTAAACAGTTAATTCTCAACAAAAAAAACGATTTTTTAACGAAATAGTTAAATCCTCTACCAAACAAAAAAGATACTTTTCAACAAATATGAATAATTTTAAACTAAATTCATCTATTTTCAACCTAAAATAAATTTTTAACAAACAGTTTTGCTTGTTTTCGAACAAGCAGTTTATGTTTTAACAAAGATTATTTTCTACAAGAAGAGACCAATTTTTTACAAAAATATATGAATTTAAACATTTTTAAATTTTTAGCTTAAGAAACAAATTCGTAGCCAAAAAGCGAATTTTCAAAAAAGTGAAATTTTCAAACAAACCAATTTCAACTAAAACGAAGAATCACCAAGCATAAAACTGAATTTTTAACAAAACAGTTAAAGTTTCAAACAATTAGTTGAATTTTCACCTAAAAAAAAGAACTGCCTGCCAAAATAGTTCAGTTTTCTACAAAGAGACCAATTTTTAACAAAGCACTTTAATTTTCAACTGAAAAATGACCTTTCAAACAAATTGTTGAGTTTCCCACTAGGTAGATTAACTTATACCAAATAGTTAAATTATCAACTTATTTTAACTAATACAGAACAGTTTTGAAGCAAAAATGTAATGGTTAAATTTTCACTTAATAAATCAGTTTTTAATTTTTTTAAATTTGTAACGAACTAGATTCAAACTAATTAGAATATTAATTTAAATTACTCTAAATTAAATTTGTCTTAATCCGCTTGTGTCTTTTGCCTAAGAATTTAATTTCTTTTGTTTTTCAATTTTGTATTTTAATCAATCAAATAAACTTCTTCAACAATACAGTTGAATGTTCTATTAAAAAGAATACTTTTAAAGTATGTACACAAGAAAAAGTCACAATCCAAAACTGATTAGTAAATCGTTATATTTTTGATGAAAATAGTTGAATTTTCACCCAAAAATATGAGTTACGTCTTCTATCAAAAATATTTTGTAAGAAATTTGTAGATCTTTTGTAAGTGCACAATTTTTGCATAGTTCGTCCGCAAAATGGAATTTTTATCATTTTTTGTGTAAACAAAATTTGAATTTTCGATTTTTCAAACAAATCTAAAAAGTTGTTATTATAATTTTGTAGGGCTTTTAAAAAGCAACGCTTTTACTTTCTTAACTTTTTTCGTATCGCGGAAAAAGTTATAAGGGTAAATAGTTTAAGTTTTTGAGTACTGCGGATAACCGTGCATAAAATGTTTCAATTTTTAAAAAAAGCCTACTGAAAAATTTCAAAATGCTCTAACTTTTTAAATTTTCGTCTAAAATAGTTGGATAACGAAAAAACTATTTTTTGTGACTCAGGTGGCCTCAAAACGTCGACATTTCATGAAATCTGGGAAAGTCATTTTTCGCATTAAACCAATACCTTCTCATTAGGATGAGAGTTCAAAAATCTACATGAACTTTCTTTTTCTAAATAATCATTTATGCAAATTTACTCTCTTGCAGCATGATTGATTTTTCTTGGTAAACTTTCATTCTAAAAGTACGCAAATAGTTTGGTTTAAATTCCTAAATCTATATTTTTTTGTTGACAGAAAAGTTATTTATGATCTTTTTTTCGAGATTAAAATGAAAAAAGCGAAAATGTAAATATTCTGTTAAAGTAAACATAAATAATTGAAAAAGTAATAGATTTTTCAAGTAAATGCTGCTTTGACGGATCTACAGATTTCATAATTATTTAAAGAACAATATCCATCTTCTTAAAAATATATTTATTTTTTTTTTCACATAATTTTTTATCTACAGAATTTTGCTTGAAGTGTCATCGAGATGAAAATACTGCGAAGGTTTAAAATTTTAATTGCAATGGTGTCATCAAAATTATTTTTTTCAAATCATCCGCAATTGTTTTATCTCGTTTAATAAACCATTTATGTTCAAATCAAAAACGCGAGTTTTTGATGATCAATAAAGAATTTTAAATTAACACTCTTTTTCTTGTCAGAATAATATATTATGTGAAAAATAACAAATGTATTTTTTGTAACCTCGATCCAGCTCGAAACAGAGATCAAC
>JAAAKG020143120.1:0-11440 GCA_010014905.2 Druon quercuslanigerum
TTTTTTGTAACTATAAATTCAATTTATAGTTACAAAAAACTTAGGGGATTCAAAATAAAATAGAGCAGAATTAGAAGCACCAAAGATAGTAGAATATAAAATCGTTTAACTTTTGAAAATAGTCAAATAAAATAAAATGTGTAACTTCAAAGTATGGAGATTTAAAAGTTTTTTATTCGGAATGTTCAAAATAATAATTTTATGTAATTATGTAACTTTACTCTTGATGATGAGATAAATTTGAAGTTAAAAAGTTACAAATTTTGAATTCAGATGAAGGTATTAAGAATAGGGATTATTTTGGTAGTATATCATTTTGAACTACATATATGGCAACACGCGTTGAAGTGGCGCTATCTATGCATGTTTTTTTCCGTTAGAGAACATTTGGATACGCATTTCTGTGTTATATATTTCTTTGCGGATCGAATTAAGCTTTCGAAAATTAATTTAAAATATAAAAATGAAAGATTTTCAAACCCTTTTTTCACTAAATATTTTGCTGTGAAAAAATGTATATTTAATCTGTAGGGATGCTGAATTAAAGAGAGAATCCTGATTATTAGGTCCGTAAAATAATAAATCCATTTATATTTTTAAATTTTTATCAGAGGAGGTATTAGATTGGTGTACAATTTGACCCTCCGCCCTATTTGTCAAATCTTCACGTTTCGAGCCCCCCTAAATCCGAAAAAAAGTTTTTAATAATTAAGTCTGTCTGTATGTGTGTCTTTAAAATTTCAGTTAGTACGGTAATCAGCTTCGTTAGCCAGCCATTTTTGCTAAACATTCAAAAAGTGAGCAAAGTTTGAAAATTTTTAAGGCCACTTTTTTCAAGATTCAAAAATTATCTGTACGCTTATTTGTAGTACTCAAAAGGAGAAATATCTTTTACTAATGACTTTTTAAAATAAACAAATAGCAGTTATAGCACTCACTAAATTAAAAAAACTAAAACTTTAAGCCAAATAACGCACGATACGAAAAAATTCAGAAGAGTCTATTTGGCCATTTTGCAGTTAAAATATGCAGGACACGGCAAAAATTTTTCTTTTATTTTTATTTTATTTTATTTTATTCGTAAAATCAACATAAAAAAATTTGGACAAATGACACAAGCTATGGAAAAAATTAATAGACGAAAGTTGCTCTTTCAAAAAGAGGTTCAAATTTTTTATAAATAACTTTTTGATAGAATGCGTAGTTTCGTTTTAACCGCGAAAAATAACATTTAAAAAATTACAATTTTAAAAAACGTCTAAAAGCACGAAAAAACTTTAAATGAAAAAAATTGTTCACCCAAAAAGGATCTAAGAATTCTTTATTTATAATTCTTAACAAAGTTGAGTAAATTTCCTTTAAATGGTAAAAAATAAGCTTAAAAATAAAAAATTAAATTTTTGGAAAAACGATACAAGAGATTAAAAAAATGAAGACAAAAGTTCTTCAATCAAGAAAGAATTATAAATTTATTACTGATCATATTTTGATGGAACGCACGGTTTTTGTTTTAATTGTGTTCAATAAAATGAAAATGAAAAGAATTAATTTTTTCGACAAGTTGCAAAAGCTATGAACGAAAATTATTAAATAAAAGTTTTTTCTCCAAAAAGAGCTACAAATTCGTCATCGATTCAGGAAAATTAGCATTAAAACTAAGAAATAAATTTTGTTGAAAAACGACACAAGATTCAATAAAATGATTAAAGAAACATTTTTTTTATAGGATGCGCACTTTTTAAAATTATAAAAACAAGATAATGAAAATACGTATATTTATAGCCAATTCATATTATGGCTGGTAATAATATAAATTTATTAAAATAAAAGATTTTTCAGGGTGTAGCTGAGAATGAAAATTAGTGCAAAATAAGAAGCAAATATTAAAGCAAACACGAAAAATAAAATTTTTACATTATTTTGCAATATATGAATAGGCGCAGTACCAACCCGAGGTACAGAAATAAGTGTGATATACATTTGATATAATAGTATTGAACATAATATAGAAAAGTTTACATTCTGGACAAAATCGAGTGCGAAGCACGAGATATGTGATAAGTTGTGATATGTGAATATGTTCTTTGAAGCTGAAGGAGCTTATAAAGAGAATTCGCGAACATCAAATTACAGTTGTCGATGCTTCGACCTTTAATTTAAAAAGGTCTTAGCATACATGTGGGGAAAATACAAAAAGCGAGCGCAGAAGCGTGAGGACCACCATTCTTAGGTAATATTTAAGTTTCATTTTGAATTTTATACAATATGATGTTTATTATTTATTCTTCAACTCTTAATTTTTCTGTCATAAAAGAAAACAAAAGGAAATTTCAAAACATGAGAATTCGGACTTCTATTGTCCAAGTTATATGCAACTGAAAAAGAATTATCATTCCTTACTAAAATACTTTTATTCAGCTTCCCGCTTTTCCTCTTAATTTTTCTTGTACGAAAATACAGCAGAACAGAAAAGTTAAAATGAATCACTCAATTTGTAATTACTTAAAATTAAATTTTTCCCCGACAAGACTTTTCATAAGGCTATAGTATAATTCAACATTTAAAAATTCGAATTGTAAAGCTATTAGTACAAAAATACCATCAATGGAAAAAAGATCAAGCTGCACAATGAATGAATGAACTCAATAGGTTCAATGCCTACGATTGCTACCAAGTCGATGACACTTCATTCTGCAAGCGCAACTCGGCTTACATTGTCCGACCGTATTTTTCCACTTGGAAAGTTCAAGGTGTCGGTGTCAGGGTCGGTTTCGCTGGTCACCATTGCATAAAGGTCGGTAGAATACAGAAGTCTCTCTGAAAAGCGCCGCTCTTTTAAATCGATACCAGACACCCGCAAATTGTCCTTTAACCACAATATAAAGCGACGATAGCTATCCGCGACAAAGGATTCGCTCCCCAGATGATCATTTCTCAGGTACAAATCTCTTTTTCACGCCCGACACGGGCTCGATACGGCGATTCTGGGGCTTTAAGGTAGCCGATCCTCCGATTCATTTCAACAATGCTCTACGCTCTTACAGCCATCCACAAACTCTCGAGATGACAATGCCTCTGGCTATAAGGAAGAAGCACAGCACCATTCTATAAGGTGTATAGAATCATAGACATAGATACATAACCAGCACATTGGTAACAACGACCCAGCCTCCTCTATTTTCTATAAAAGATACACGGGACCTTTTTTCTTCCTTTTCACCTAAAAAGGATAAATCTCCTGTAGATGTGTCACGGTGGTCTCGAGGCGGAGACACTTTGGGCGACTACCGTCTTGCTGACCCCAGGAGGTCCCCTTCTTCTTCTCATTTTCATTTTATTTTTGCTGCCTCTTTTCTTTTTCCTTCCAATTTTATTTTTCCTTTCTCGATTTCTAGTTCCATTCTAGTTTCTTTCAGTTTTAGTCGCCAGCTTCACCACAAGAGACTGGACACATAGAATTCATGATTAAACAAAGGACACCGACCTAGTCCGTGTCCAATTTCAGAAGCTGGAGTCAAGTGGCCCTAAAGTGGGTACGAACGTTCCAATAAATTCCCTGAGGACTACCAAATCTCTCCTGGACCAATCGGAAGTCCACCAAGTGATCTCGTTATTGAGCCCCTGATTTTTTTCCTGAAAACACTACGTGATCCTTCATCCGTTATCTGGAACACCAATCAGAAAAGGAGCGTGAGACTACTGAGTTTAGAAGTGTCATTTTTCGTGGAAAAATGTTTAAATGAAAGAAGAATGGTTGGGTGATGATGTTCTTCTAAGAAACTCGAGTGATTTTTGAATGAATGGAAATGAAATATTTGCTTTGCTTTGGAACAATGGGAATATGATTGTTCTGATTTTTGAGTGAGAAATATAATATGGACATTTACAACTGAGATAAAAATAAAACCTTTTAAAATTTAAGAATTTGTCTGCATATTTTATCTTTTTGATTTTAAAAGTTACAAATTTTATAATGGGTTCTGTAAAATTATAAAGTATGAAAATATTTTTCATATCTGCAGTGAAAAAAATAAAAAATGTTTAATAGTTTTTCTAGGACCAAATCTCATTTTTCAAAAACGTCCAGAAATGAAAAAAATTTAAGAAATAGTTTTAGAAATGCAATCATGCACTGTTTTTAACAAATGAGCCAAGAAATTAATTCTTCCGTGTTGAATAAATTTTCAAGAAAGGGTCGAATTGCTTCTTTTAAATTAATTTTTAAACATTATTCTACACTACAAAAAACACGACTCTTCTCTCTACATTTCTTTATTTTCTTGTTTCTTTATGTTAGACAATTCTTTAAAGCCCTGCCTTACAACTATTGCTTCCTGGAAAGCAGTCGCGACTTCATAAATCATGATCCCCAAACCAAAACTGAATTCTCACACCGAATATTATTGCATTCGTCATTCATCACTCAAACCAAATTTCCAAAAACCGATTGACATCCAATTCGGCGTCTCAATTGAAATACTCAAGTACATATAAATAGCGGTCGAATTGCAGAATAATATCAGGGGGATCTCCCAGGGGTAAGATGGCGGAGAACCATGCTAAATCGGGCACGTGGGAGAAAGAGGAGGAGAAACTCGCGTGTACGAGATGGGAAAGAAAAAAAAAGAAAGACACTGAGGTAGAAAGAGAGAAAGAGATAGAAAGACCAAGACGTGTCCGGATCACAATGCTGGGACCAGTCGACAACATCACCCCAGAGAGGTTCTCTCGAGGGACCCTTATAATTGTTAATAATGCATTATAAATATAGACACGCACTCACGCAACACAAGAGACGCGTGCTTCGCATAGCTCCGGCATTGTGGGCCCAGCACGAGACCCTCGGGGGCATTACGTAGCCCTGCGGGGTTGGGACGGAACGGGACGAGACGGGACAAGATGGGACAGAGGCCCCGCTTACATGGACAACAATCACATTCATCGAGAAACTCACAATGCTAATCATAAAGACGCCGACCATTGTAGCATCCACCATACCTTAACCATTCCCCCGAATCGGGCTGGCTCACCTCTCCTTTCAACTTACACTGGGTCCACCAACGAGCAAGGCTTATTTCTTCATTTGACTCTCAAAAGACGTCGATCGTATCCTTTGTCAATTCTCAAACAGTTGCCTTTTAAAAAATTAAATGAAGGCTCCTATGTCCAACAATGATTCTTATTAAACAAGCGACCCAACGTGAGAAACTTTACCGTTTCTCAGAAAAGCAATATTGGTGTACTATTCATCTGGTCTGAGGATTGCAACATTGAAAAATATTTTACGTTCTGTGATTTTTGTTTAGTTGCGTAGTATGAAGTTCAAATGTATTTTTAATTTATGATAATAGGTTGGTCTGAAATACAAGTTTACAGTTAATTTCGATATATTATTGTAAAATGAAAAAAACGTGGATTTTGATTGAAAAACAAAGCCTTAATTGACATAAAAGAGCTTATGAGAATTAGGAAGAAACTTCTAAAGACTATGTGATTGATGGATGTGATTGAGCTGAATTTGTTGTGCCCTTTAATTTAATATAGAAGAAGTTGAGGCATTAATGTCTTTATAGGATAATTAATTTCTTCCAGTAAATCAATAATATTGATTATATTGTTTTTAATCATTATTGTTATGCTACCTGTCTTTATTCAGTAATAGTTCAATAAAGAGTGGACCTGATTGGCGTAAGAACTGTCAAATGTTGACGATTTTAGGGTATTCTAAATTTCTAACAATAAGTTTCCTATATTAAATAAACGTTATAGGCGTTATAATTAGAAAAAGACTATTTCGAATTTGAAAATTATTCATAAAAGTGTTTTCAATTAAATTATTTTAATTTGCTGTCCCTTGGGTTTGTTAAAGATAGAAGCTCTCAGTTCGAATGTTGTCTTAATGAAGACTTCATCCGATTTTTGTAAAATATCTGGACCTACAAAAAAAATGCTCGACATCGGGAGAAATAATGCTTTCAATTTGTGGGTTACCTAAACATGATAAAAAACAAATTTGCCGCGAAAAAGATATTCTTCGTATTATTTTTATAATCGTTTAATCATCAGGAAAATTGATCAGACGTATTTTTAAGAATTCTTGTAAATAACTATTTATAAGTACGCTGCACTTGAATACGTCTTATTTTTTAGATATCATTGGTAAATATTGGTCTTAATGGATGATTTATTATTTATTGGTATTAGATATAGTTATTCGGGATTGCTGATCAGTTTCTTTGACTTTTGAACAATTAGATATTGTCGATAAAACGATTTTAGAATTTCAGCGAGCATTTGTCATTGCATTTATTTTCTAATAGGTTTTGTTGTTGTAAATAATTGAAAAGTATTGTTAGGAATTCATAATACAGTAGTGGACAGTGAAAATATTTTGTGCTAAAAGCTCAGCAAATTACGATTGCGGGATTGCAAAACATTCTAAATGCCAATTTTCTTTTCCCAAACAGAAACTTTAAAGTAGTGTTTTAGTTTTTAGAACAGGAAATATTTTTAATTAAAACATAAAAAGAAACAAGGAGCTTAAATGTTATAGTTAAGTATTGCAGATAAGGAATGTTATTCGCTTTCGTTTGTTTCTAGGTATCGAGTTCGCTGTACAATGTTAACTTTTTGCACATTCTTGATTAGTATCTCTTTTCTTTAATAAACTTTAAAATGTTCATATAAGGCCTTTCTAGGTTTAATAAAAAATCATTGTTTCTATTAATAAATAACTATCGTTAGGAACGATTTTTTTGCTGATATAATTATTGTTAGGAGTATTCTTAAACAATTCTTGTTGAGAGTCGTCATTTAATTAACTAAATCAAATACTCACCAGAAATTAATTACCGAAGCAGCATATTTAAAAAAATCTCACCTTCAATTTTTAGGGAATGATGTGTTGAATTTGTTTCTATGATGGTAAGGAAGCTCCTAATGTGGGTATTATTGATATGAATTCTTAACACGTTTTTTTTCATTTTGCACAACTTTTCATGAATTGCAGATGGTGTTGTTTTTAATCAGCAATACACGAATAAGTAATTTTGCCGTTATCATAATTTCAATTCTTGGTAGGGGACGATAACATGTTTCGTTAATAATTTTTGTTTTGATAAATTATTGATAAATATTTTCCTAATTATAGAAACTATAGGTATGCTTATAAAAAATGCTAATAAAAATTTGATCTTGAAAGATCTATATATAACTTTCTCTTGCAACAGCGAAAAGTGGACCTCCTTGTCGTAAGAGCCAAGCGATTGACGACTGAGCGATTCGAAAACCGTTCTGTCAGTTTCAGTCGTGAACTCTGTAGGGTGAGTTCAGCGTCAGCTTGTGGGAGAGGTCAGAGAGCTGTCGCTCAAGGAGTCGATGTCTAGCTACCCTTCTATTAGGCATCTCCTCTCTTTTTTTAATTGCTAAATTGATGGCAATTTCGAGGCAATGGGATTCGATGTTATTCGCCGTGAATCGATTTCACTCTGAAACGAAGAAGAAAGGTAGAAAGAAAAAGGAGAGAAAACGTAAGTTGAAGAGAGAACAAAATTGTAGAAGAGAGAAACACTGATACAAGGGGGTAAGAGGGGAGCTGCGTGGGATTTATAGACGCGTCATGACCGTCTTTCGAGACTTAGGTCTTCTCATCACGCTTGAAGGAGAGCCGACGAGAAATTCGAGAGGCATAAATCGCGGACGGAAATAATACCGCGGGCCCGATGCGATTCTTCATCCCTTTATTCCGAGAAATCACCAATTAGGCACCCGTCCGGCTTCTAGGCCGCCAGGAGATCAACTCCCGGTGGATATCCTTTAAATTGGACCTTGGGGTTCGAAAAGTGTGGAATTCCAAGTGGTCTTCCTTTTCGTGGTGCAGTAAAGCCGGCACTTATCAGCGTTTATGTAGAAGTGTTGGCTTGAGAAAACAGAGATGAGCAGTTAGTAAATTTGGTAGATGAAACTAGAGGGAAAGAGAGAGAAGGACAGAGAGCAAAGTTAAAAAGAGTGGAGTCTGAGAAGAGACAAGGGAGAGAAGATCTCTCGTTGAAGATCCACTGAGGCATTTCGCTTCCGTAGCGATGAACCATTTCTTAAAACGACTGACCTGTTCGTAACAACCACTCTGAGTTTACGACCCGACGGGAGCACATCTCTAAAAACGGGGTACAACCAACAATTCCAGCATCTACAGTTTAGCGAGTGGAACATAGTCTACAGATCTAACCTAGACAAATAATGTTGCAGACTTACTATCAGAATTAGGATCGTAAATCTTCGAAATGGTAATTTAAAGTGGCTGAGTGGAAATGCAGACAAGGTTTAGTGACTTGGCTTTGTTGAAGAAAGGAGAGTTTATTGGCAAAAGGCGTGAGGTAGTTCAAAGCATCATTAGTATCTTTACAGATAAAAAAGTCTGGATTTGATTGATAATCACAAAAACGAAATATGATTATGCAAATAGAGGGAGATTTTCGAATGATAAAAAGTAGTGGTTTACATGACTTAAGCTGACTCCATATACCTACCTTATTATACCTTATTCTATTATTTTTTGATGAGAAATGTCGATTGTTTTTATTTGTAGATATCATTCCTGGACGGGTTTTAGTCTTACAGATTATTGGTTGTACTGTAACACTAATTAACAAAAATATCAATGATAGTTGGAAACAGCATCTATAAACATATTGCCCTAGCAACTGATCAGATTTGATATCCACTGAAGTGAAAGATACTGATATAATTAAACAAGATACTATCAGGCAAAAGAATAGGATAGACAAGTACAAACTTTGAAGGAATATGGCTTAACCTTACCCGGTTATAGAAAAACAGGTTTGAAATTTTCGTAACAAAAAGTTTGATTTTTTTTAGAACATTAAGCAGTTTCCCTTTCGGGGTAGGCGTGACTCACTCGATGGGGAAGGGGTTATAGAATTTTCAGATTGATCTAGAATTCTCGTATTATTAATTTAACTAAAACGTTCATTCTGCAACACTGCTCCAACCCAGGTTGCTGATCAATCTCTCTAGCAATTACCTTAAGCGAAAATCCTCACAGGGTCGTCATGTGAGGTTCCCCAATTGGGTCCAATAGTATCCAAGGTTATTTGTTTCAGGCGTTATTCATATTTCAATTCATAGCTTCTTTAACGCCCATTCATTTTTTCATGCAGGCTCTCGTGTTTCTATGGCTTCTTTTGTCCTTTCTAACTATTGTTTTAGTTACACATTCTAACCATTCTTTCCGCAGTCTGCCTCTATGGGTACGTTCGCCATTTTCTTTACCTTGATACACTTGTTTCGTTAGTCGTTCATCCTTCATTCTTTCAACATGCCCGAACCATCTTAACCGATTTCTTACCCATGTGTCAACTGCGTCTCTTCCGCACCACATTCTTTAATGAATATCTCGTTGCTCACTTTGTCCATCAGAGTTTTCCCGCATATTATGCGCAAGAATCTCATGTCAATTGCGTTCGTTTTACTCTTACCTTTCTCTTGGTAGGTCCATGTCTCGCTGCCGTATGACACAGTCAAAATCTAATGCCATTTTAACCGTATTTGATATATTTTTACTTCTGATAAGGAGGGCTGCTCTACTAATAACCTTCTTACCTTCGTTTACGCGTCTATCTAACTCCTTATCTATTTTTTCGTCCTAAATAAATAAGCTACCAAGGTATAGGAATTTATCAACTAGTTCAATTCTCTCATCATTTAATACAATGCTGCATATAGTTTTCTCACTCTTTCCTTCGAAAACCATAGTTTTTGTTTTATTTACGTTAATTTTGAGACCCATGCTCTTCATGCTTCCGTTCAGTTTATTCAACATTCTTTGCAAGTCTACGATTGACTCTGCCATAACAACCTTATCATTTGCGAAAGCTAACCCACGTACCCTTACTGTTTCGAGACCCACACTTTCTTCGTCGAAAAGAGCCATTCTTTAACACTTGTCCATAAATAATATAAATAGCCATAAAGACATAACACATCCTTGTCGGACGCATTGCATATTATCGAATCAGTCACTAAATTTCCCATTTACCCTGAAACTCGCTTTGCTAGCCGTATATATTGTTCTTATAGCTTTTAGGAGCCATTCACTTACTCCGTATTCTTTTAGGACTTCCCAAAGTTTATTTCTATCTACCTTGTCGAAAGCTTTTTCTAGGTCAAAAAATGCACAGAAAACTTTTTTACCCACTCTCAAATTTTTTTCTGTGGTTGGCCTTAAACTAAATATTTGATCCGTACATGACCTTCCTGGCATAAAGCCACTTTGCACTTCCCAAATCCTTTAATTTGTTATTTTCATTACCCTCCTAATAAGTATTTTTGACTATATTTTACTTACGGTACTTAATAAACTGATCCCTCTGTAATTATTGCAGTCGTTTGTTTCTCCTTTTCTTTTATATATTGGTTCAATAATCACTTTTTTTTAATCATCTGGGACTTCTCCTAGTGCGATGCATAAATTTATCAATTTGCACAGTCTACTCGCCGCTGAGCTTAAGCATTTCAGCGTTAATACTGTCTGCCCTAAGAGCTTTATCGTTTTTCTAGTTCTTGATTATATCCCTAACTTCGGTGACACAGACTTTCTCAATTGAAATTTTTAATGCATTGTGTTCGACATCATTGCTGTGGTTCCCTAAAGCTTCATCTCCGGTTTATCCCATGAAATGATCTATAAAAGCGTCTATAATACCGCCTGCCTCATATTGCATTTCCCCTTTACTATTTCTCATGTTTACAAATTCTGTACTTTTATTTCCCTTCTAATTTTCTAATTTTATTTTTATTTTTATTTTTATTATTTTTATTATTTATTGCATTTTTTTAAGTGAAAAATTATTGAGAATAATCGTAATAAAATGCATAATAGAAAAAGAATAGCCCCCAGCCTCTCGCCAAGCCCATTACGAGCAGAATATTTTAATTTTTAGTGATATTTTTAAAACTTAAAATGTCATCTATAGTTAAATAAATTGCATTTTAATTTTCTGTCCCAATATTTAATAGTAAATGATCAAATTTTATGCATTTTTCAGCTGAAAAATTCTTGAGAATAATCTTAATAAAATACATAATGGAAATATAATCCCCCGCCTCTCGTCAAGCCCATTACGAGCAGAATATTTTAATTTCCAATGATATTTTTAAAACCTAGAATGTCATCTATACTTAGATAAATTGCATTTTAATTTTCTCTCCCAATGTTTGATAGTTAATTATCAAATTGTATGCATTTTTCAGCTGATAAATTCTTGAGAATAATCGTAATAAAATACATATTAGAAAAAGAATAGCCCCCCCCCCCTGCCAAAACCATGAGGTTTATAAATATCAAAAGTACAGAATCTATCAACGTGAGAAATGGCAAAGGGGAAATGCAATATGAGGAAGACGGGGCTAGTGACGCTTT
>JAAAKG020143121.1:0-11440 GCA_010014905.2 Druon quercuslanigerum
CCACGAACTTTGACAATTTATACGGAAAATTAAAAACAACAAATTTATTTTCGTTTATAAACGTTGCAAACTTCAGTAACATTTTGAAATCTCTTCAGTTTATAACAAGTGGGCGAACTGTCTATTGTAAATATCTTCAAAATCGACAAGTGCCGAAAATGGAAAACATCGGAAAAATTCCCTATTCAAGAATGCCTCAGAAAAATATTGGCTTTGAATTTAAAAAAAAACTTTTTCTTTAACATAATTTTTTTCATGAAATGAAAAATAAATAAAAAATGAAGAAAATTATGTTAAATTAAATAAAAATGTTACTTAAAACAAATGACCATTTCACTGAACGAAAGAAATTTCTTTGAGTCGAAGAAATGTTTTGTAAATCAAAGAAACTTTCCTCTGAGTGTATGTTTTTAAGAATATCTTATTAAGATATAAAATTCCAAGTTAATTTATTAATTTATTTCTTTACTTCTAATTATTATATTTGAATGAAAGCATGCAAATTATCACTGAAAGCTGACTAAATTTTTTGGATGCATGTTGTTTCTATAGGGTTGATTTGTTAAACATATTTCGTAACAGTATCAAAACCCTCCCTCGAATATAACAGCCCCCTCCCTCCGAAAGCTATTACGTAATTTGCGGAAAAAGTGTTCACTTATGAATTTTTATTTACAATTGAAATTATTGAAATATAATGAATTTTCTCGATTTTCGTTTTGAAAGTTTTCCGAGTGAAATGTAAATCAAAGAAATAAATGTTCAGAAGTAGAAGCAAATTTCTAAAGTAAGTAAGATATAATATTCCCACTTCCTTGATTTTTTTAGGGTTAGAACTCAGGGAACGTTCATTAATTACGTAAGTATATTATGACTTGCAAAAAGGTTTAAGAGATTACAGAGTCTTGATCTTAACTTTAAAGATTTGAGGAAAATATTTCAATGTCCATGGATTTTAGAGGATTTTGTTATATTTCGAATAGTTTCGGAATATTATCAAGAAGTTTACGGAACATGATGAATCTTACGATATTTGAAAGGTTTAAATACAATTAGCTGGGATTACAAAGATTAAAAGGGATTTCAAAATGTTTCACGGAATTTGAAGGATTTTAACCGATTTTAAAAGATTTTTGTGGGATTTAAATATTTCAAGTGAGTTCAAGTATTTCTACAAATTTCACTAAATTTCAAAGAATTTTAAAGGGTTTCCACTGTTTTAAAATGATTAAAAAGGAGTCTTACCTAATTAATGGACGCGCCCTTACCTTTAATTAAACATAATTAGGTTGCTGCACTAAAGTATTTAGAATGCACAGTATTCTACTTCTGCACATTTCTTTCACTGACAAGCCTTATAATATAGTTATGTATCGAATATATAATTTATGATTTTGCATTTCGCCCTTCAAAAAACCACCTAATTCTAAAAATTAGATAATTTATATTGTGCATAATAATATATTTTATTTAAGCACGTGGTACCATTTTCTGTTATAGAGAACTTAGTGCTATAGAATTCGACAAAATATCTAATGAAACTCTGGAGTCTCTGACAGAATATTTTGATGAAATTATAGAAAACGCAGAGCATTTAGATGATGCCGATGTGTCGTGTGGGGTAGGTTGAATTTTTAAATTCATTGCTAATTTTTGTTTTCTTCTTTGACTGTAATTGATTTACAGTAAATTTATTTTGTACACGCAAATTTATGCAATTTTTTAATTGATATTAAATCAAAATGTGTGTCATTGTCAAAAATAATAAAAAAATATGCAATGACAACATTTTTTATAATTGTTGAAAATCCTAAGTTCAGAATTGATATTTAATATTTTTGCGCAATAAATAGACTATCAAATCGATGCTTTTTTTCTTAAAAATGTCAATTTTAGACGAAAAATAATAAAATAATACAAAATTGTTAAAAAAATTATAAAGAAAAACATTAACATAATCCAAAATTGTTAAAGCTTCTCAGTTTTACTATTTTAAACAAAAATAATTGAATTTAACTGTATTGATTTCTTTATGAAAAGTACCGATTTCAGGTTCAATACAACAAAAAAGACTTATTCTTTTTTGAAATTTAATGTTTTTTTTTCAATAACCAATTTCATGTAAAAAAACGTTAACTACCTTAAATTGTACCAAAATTATAAATTTTAGTTGAAATCTATATTAAAAAACGCTGACATAACCGGCAACTGTACAAAAAAATGCAATCTTTTTTTGACTTCTAATGATTTTTTAAATAAAAATACTGATTTTTTGGTGAAAACGTGAATAAATCCTAAAATTGTTTAAAAGTGGTGAATCTTCTTTTTTGATTCTATAAATAAAAAAATAAAAAAATATAAATTTCTGACGAAAACGTTAGAATTAATTAAAATAGTTTAAAGATTCTAAATCTTGTTTAAATTTTAACTATTTTTGTTCCAAAAATACCAATTTTTGATGTGAAACGCTAGGACAACTTGAAATTGTTCACAATTTATAAATATTCTTTGAAATCTAATGATTTTTCAATAAAAATCTCTATTTATGACGAAAAATACCAACAGAAAAAGAAATGGTTTAAGCTGGTGAATTCTATTGGTTTAAATGAATATCACTGGATTATATATAATAATTTTTTTTAAATACCAATTTCAGTTGAAACACACGAACATAATGTATATTTTTTTTCAAATTTTAAATCTTTTTTGAAATCTAATGATTTTTGTTAAAAATAAATAATTTTACGTGAAAAGTTTAGTGACGCCAAAGTTCGCCTATTTTTTGGACCTCCCTAGCGACCTGGTGAAAAAATATAAAAATATGTTACAGGTATCAAATTACTCATCACTTAAAATCAAAATGAGCATCGCTTTTCGTTTCTGAAAAATTTCAAAAAATTACCCCTTTTTAACTATTGAGAAGACCCCAAAAAAATAAAAAATAGGAAATACCACTAATTATAAAACCAGTTTTCACATTAACTCCTTATCAATCAAGAAAATACGTGATTTTAGTTTTGCAAGGTTTATTTTATAGAAAAATAAAATGAAAAATGATTTTATAATTAGTGTTATTTTCTATTTTTTAATTATTTTTGGGTATTCTGAACCCCTAAATAGGGGTCATTTTTTGAAATTTATAAAAAGCGAAAAGCGATGCTCACTTTGGTTTTTAATGATGAGTAATTTGAGACCTGTAACATATTTCACTCTTTATTCACATTTTCTTAAATCTTATGATTTTTCACTAAAATTCCGTATTCTGTTGTAAAACGCCAAGATAACAAAAAAATGTTATCAAGTTGTGAATCTTATTTGAAATCTATCTTTAGAAAATTATAAATACAAATTTCAAATATTCAAATATTCTAGATCTTGTTCTAATTATAATGATTTTCATTTTAAAATGCACAATTTTAGATACATAACGCCCGTGTAAACTAAAAATGTTTAAAAATTAAGGAACTTCCAATATCTAATGAATTTTGTTAACAAAATGTAAATTGCCGGTATTAAAGGTTAATAAAACCGAAAAACGTTAACAGTTGCCAATTTTTTTGTTTTGGAAATGAAATACTAATTTATAATTTAAAATGCCCATTTGCGGAGTAAAACGCTAACATAACCTAAAATTGTTGAAAAATATTCAATATTCTTTAAAATTGAATAGAATTGTTTAAAATTGTAAATCTTCTAATTTTAACTAATTTGTTTTAAATAACCAATTTCTTGTGAAAAAGTCAATATAATCTGAAACTGTTCAAAAATGGTAAATCTTCTTTGAAATCTATGTTAAAAACTACTAGCTTAACTTAAATTGTACACAAATTTGTTTACTTTTTAAAAATATAATGATTTGCACTAAAAATTTCTTTCTTTGTTGTAAAACGTCAACATAGCCAAAAATAGGTAAATCTTTGAGAATCTTCTTTGAAAGTTTATTTTAAAATTCTTTTAAATTTTCGATGAAAATGCATAATTGCACGCAATGCAAAATTGCTAAAAAATGCTGAATACTCTTCCAATTATAATAATTATTGTTTAAAAATGTATATTTCAGTTTAAAAGCATTTAAAAGTGGAAAAACGTATATATAGTTGAGACATTTTTTATTTCTGAAATTTATTAATTAATAATTAAAAATTACGATTTGTAGGGTAAAATAAAACATGACCTAAATTTGTTAAAAATTCAGAATCTTGGTAATGTTTTTTGTTTAAAATATCTAATTTCCGATGAAAAAAAAAACGAATACAACCTAAAATGTTTAGAAATTTTAGGTTCGTGAACGTTTATGATTCTAGATTATTATTTTTAGATAATACTAATTTGTGTTTAATATAATGTTTTCATTTAACCGTACAAGAGTATTAAAAAACGCAAATTTTTCTTAAAAAGTTTAAGGGTTTATATGAATTTTCTTATTAAAAGGGATTATTCTAAGATTTAATTTTCAAAATTTTTAATTTAAGATATAAAACAATTAAACCGATCACTTTTTCAATAATAATTTCAATATTTTTGACATATTTTGTTACAATTTTTTTGTTACAAAAAGATTAAATTTATTCTCTAGTAATTCTGAAAACAAACGAGTATTGGGTTTAAGCAGTTTGTTAAAAAAAGGGAAAAAATGGTTTATTATTATTTATTTTTATAAGAGCATTTATCAGATGTATGCAGACAATTTTTTTATTAGGAACCATTTAAAATTTAAATAATACGTAACATGTTCTAGGATGGAGTTTTAACAGTGAAGTTTGGAGACCCCTACGGTACTTACGTCATAAATCGGCAAACTCCAAACAAACAAATATGGCTCTCGTCTCCAACATCTGGACCTAAACGCTATGATTTCATAAACAATAAATGGATCTACAGGCATGATGGAAAATCTTTACATGAACTTTTAAACCTCGAAATTCCAGCTATTCTCAAACATCCAGTGTCGTTTGATAAGTGTTCATATAGTGGAAAAGACAATTAATTAATTAATTAAGAATTATTATTATATCTATCACGTTCTGAACTAGAAGTAAGAAATCGTGTTAAAAAAAACTTGTACAAATTGTAAAGCACTGTACTCAGTGAGAAATATGAATGAAAGAAAGTAGATTTGAATTAAATTAATGTACTAGATTTGGAATTTAATAATAGATTAGATACTAATATAATAATTGAATGGAAATCAAAAGCTTTACATCCAATACATTTTCTTCCAGGAGTGTAGGCCTCTACTCTATCTGGAAAACCTGGAAAATCTAGAATTTTCAGGGAACTTGTTTTGACGTCACGAAGTTTTTTCGCGAGTGTCTAATTTTTTTCAAGAAATTGTGATATATAATTAAACAAAAATGACTCTTGAAGTGTAAAAGTTTACATTAATATATATAACTATTTTTTTGAACATTCGTTTTTTTTGTTTGTTTGAGGTTATTTTTTGTAACTGAAAATTTAACTATTATATTTTTGGTTGAAAAAAAATTTACTTGAAAGTTTAAATATCTGGTTAAAAATTCATGTATAAAATGAATCTTCTTGGTTAAAAGATTTTACTACGGAAGGGCTCCTTCAAGCATGTACGTAATTTTTTGGAAATTCGGAAATGAAACAAATAATTCGCAGCAGTTTTAATGAAATTTAGTATGTATGAATTAACTTTACACTAAACAGAAACCTGGCGAGTGGAAAACGAACCTAGCCAACAACAATATAAAAAAAGTCAGGGAATTTTATTCATCAGCGAAAAATCAGGGATTTAGAATAAAAATCTGTCAAAAGTCAGGGAATTTCTATAATTTTAAATAACTGATTTGTATATTTATAACTTGTATTTATACATATATCGTTTTTTTGTGAAGTTGTTTTCTCCTAAAGATAATATTTTTACTTATAAACTTTATTATTTATTTAAAACTTCAACTTTTTCAGAGAAAGTTTACTTTTTTAATTAAATTCATATTTTGGCGTTAATAACGTCAACTAAAATCTTCTTTGGATGAAATTTAAATTATTTTTTTTAAGTTTGTCTTTTTAATTAAAAATTTTATCTACGTTAGTAGAAATTCAATCTTTCTTGGATAAAAATGAAACTTTTTGCATAATACTTCAACAATTGTTTAAAAAGTGATCCCTTTTTGTTGAAAATTCATCTGTTTTCTTGAAAAATCAACAGTTTTTTTGAAACTTTCACCATTTTGTAAAACATTTACTTTTTGTTTAAAAATTATATTTTAGTGATGAAAAATCAAGTGAAATATTTTTTGGCTGATAATTCTACTATTTTTTTGAAAATTTGTCTTTTTGATTTTAAACAATCATCTGTTTTAGTAGAAATTTGATTTTTCTTGAATTAAAATACCAAAATTTGGTAGAGTATTCAAAAATGTTTTTTAAAAAATCGTCCGTTTTTGTAGAAATTTCAAGGGTTTTGTTTAAAATTCAACGTTTCAAACTAAAACATTTTTTGGATGAAAATTCAAATCTTTTTTTTTCTAAATTTGTCTTTCTAATTGGATAATTCATCTGTTTCAGTAGAAATTTGTTCTTTCTTCGATAGAAATGAAACTATTTTGTTTAGAAATTTTGATTGAACCACTTTGTTAAGAAAAATTTTGTTGTTGAAGACTCATATTTTTAGTTGCAAATGTATCTCTTTTGTTGATAGTTTAACTATTTTCTTGAAAACTGATATTTTTTAATGGAAAATTTAACTGCTGGGATAAAATTTCAAATACTTTATTGATTTTTTTATTGCAGATTTATGTGTTTGTTTAAAAATTATATTTTATAGTTAAAAATTTAATTTTTGCACAGAAATTTTGTCTTGTGGCTCGGAGGTTCAACAATTTAGTTTAGGTTTTTGCCTTTTACGACTTAAAAAGTCTTTACTTGTTTAAAATTCATTTTTTTGGTTGTAAAACTAATTATTTTTGGACGAAATTTCATCTTTTTTGGTTTAAATATCAACTATTACACTTTTTTGTTGAAAATTCATTTTCTGTGGTAGAAAAGTCTTTTTTTTTTAAATAAATTAATATAATAAAAAATTTGTATCTGAAATATTGTTTTATTTAATTTATATCGTATGTTAAAATTAGAACACGATTAAAATGTTGGTATTTGAATGTTAAAGGTCAGAGAAAATAAAAATTCGGTGAAGCAAAAATCAGGTCATTTTTAAAATGAAATTTTCACCCAGCAAAGCATGTATTCTCTTAAATATAAACGAATTTTATTATATTAATTCTTATATCTTATTATTTTTTTAAGCTGTGCATTGCGCACATTAAGAGGGGGGGGGGGGTAAAAGAGACTATAATCTGTAATGTATTTTAGTACGGCCCCTTAACTTAACAAGTTTTTTTAGTTGAAAATTTCTCTTTTTTGATTGAATTCAATTGTTTTTTATACAAAATAAACACATTTTTTGGATTGAAGATTTGATTCATTGGTAGAAAAATCAACTAATTTGTTAAAAAATAATTTTTTTAGTTGAAGATTCCTAATTTTAAATAAAAATTCATCTCTTTGGTTGAAGAATGAGTTATTCTCTTGAAAATTTTTTTTTCTGTATTTGGAAATTATTTTTTCTACTGAAAAATTAACTATTCCAGTTAAAACTATTTTACTGAAATTTGTTTAAATTTTATTTAAAATTAAATTTTTGACTGAAAATGTATTTATTGTAACTATTCCAGTTGAGTATTCCATTATTTTAGTTAAAAAATAATCTCTTAGGTTAAACATCAATTTATTGAACTAAAAATGTAATTGTTGAATTTTTGGTAAAAAATCGTGCGTGATTGCAAAAGATTTTATGGTGAAAAGGAAATGTATTATAGAAAATCTTTGTATAGAAAAAAATTATAGGATAGTCAGCACTGGTATAAATAATACAAAAATATAAAAGGAATTAATATAAAAAGTAGGGAAGCTATAAAGAAATAATTTATTTTAGATCACTCATAATTTCACATAAAAAATAAACTTTACAAAGAAAAAAATTTGAAATGTCTTCATATCTTTAAATTCGCTAATACTTTAATTGAACTAGATATAAAACCTTTTCTAATCTCTTGACATAAGTTGATACCTTTGAAAATATTTTTAAATCCAGGTAAATATTATCAAATCCATTGGAATGTTAAAAATCCCCAGAAATCTTTAAAGTAATTGTTGATCCTGTAAAGCATAATCGTCTCCCCTTCAATTATTGTTGAAATCCGTAGAAATCTCTTAAAAGAAAATTAAATTTATTCATTAAAGTTTTGTATAAAAAAAGGTTAAATGCTCAGAAATCTGCCAAATTCCTTAAAATCCTTAGAGATTTAATAAGATATATTAAATCGTGTGGAATTCTTTGAAATCCCTTTGAATTTTTTTAATTTCTTAGAATCCCTTAAAATCCCTTGATATCTTCAAAATCTTTCTGAATTGCTTGAAAGGAAGTTGCTTTAAATCCTTGAAAATGCTACAGAATTTAAATTAAATTAAACTCATTCACTAAAGTTAAAGTCAAACAAATTTAAATTCCTATAAATCTTTGAAATCCTGTAATCTTCAGAAATTTCTTGAAATACCTTAAAATCTCTTAAAATCTTGGAAATAACTGTGAATCCCTTCAAATTTAATTTGTGTTATTTTCAAAAGTTCGTTAAAAATATATTGAAACATTTGGGAATCCTAAAAAATGCGTTGCAATCCCTTTAAATTTTTTAAATCTCATGAAATTCTTTGGCATTTCTTAAAATCTTCTAAACACCCTCAAAATGTTTAAAAATTCCTTTAACTCTGTGTAAATATTTTTAAATCTCTTGAAAACCCATGAAATATTTTTAAATTAGTTTAAATATTTAGAAATGCTATACAATACTTTTAAAAGTTTTAACATCTATAGAAATCATTTGAAATTTGTTCAAATTTGTTGGATTCGCTTAAAATCTGCTGTTTATATTTAGAAATCTTTGAAATGCCGTGCAATTTTGATTCAATTCCTTGAAATTAGAAAAAATACTACGTTAAATAAGTAAATAAACCATTTGTTTGTACTTTCTCTATTTTTTGTATCAAATCTTTTAATATTTAAACATTCCTTTTTCCAAACTGATTTTCTTACAGTGATTTTTCAGGAATAATTAACCCCTTATTTTTGTTAGAAATAATTCATCTTGATTGAAAATCAATCTTTTTGATTGAAGATTCCATTATTCTAGTTAAAGATTTATTATTTTATTTTAAAAGTCATCCTTATGGTGTACAATTCAACTAGTAGTTTCAGTAGTTGAAGATTCATCAATTTAGTAAAAAATTTATCACTTCGTGACTATGTAACAACTTTTGAATGTATAGTTTTTTCAAAATTTTTTTTGAAACTCAAAATGCAAGGAACTATTTCAATTGAATATTCCATAATTTCAGTTGAAAATTCATCTCTTCGGTTGAGCATCAATTTTTTTTTACTAAAAATTTGCAAATTAAATTTTTATTGACAGTTTAAAAACAGTTTAAATCAATCATTCTAATTAAATATTCTTAATTTTATTTTAAAATTTATCTTTTTATTTTTAAATTTAACTATTCAATTTGAAAATTCATAATTTTAGTTAAAAGTTTAGCAGTTTGGAAATTAGTTTTTTTTGTGTTGATAAAAATTAATTTTTTTAAGGGTAAAATTTAACTACTCTATTTTGACTGGAAAATTTACATTTTTTATGTAAAAAATTTCACTGTTTTTTCATCGATTTTTAGAGAAGAACAAGTTGACTTTTAAAATTTGTTTCATATATTGCAAATTTATTGAAAAAATGAGAAATTTTGTATTTTTCCTGATAAATCGCCCTTTTTGGTAAAAATTTAGTCTTCTTGGTTTAAAAATTAAAAATTTGGTTAACAATTCATCTATCTTTTTGAAAATGTAATATTTTTACTGGAAAAAACCATTCAATTATTATGCTTTAATTATGTTTTCAGCATTACTTAATTAACCGATTCTGCTAGTATATTTAAGAATATATTGTAATATATTTTTCATATTACTTTAATCTCTAGAAACTGAAAAAACATTATTAATAACAAACTCGCAGAAATATATACATATTCCGGGTCTATTGTTTTAAAAAATGTGAAATATTTAAATTGCCCCCTACAATGAAAAATTATGCCTATAAAAAATATGGAATTGTCAAGGATTTTTTTCAGCGTTTGAGTAGACACTCTGTATATTGAAATTAAGTTATTTGTACAAAATAAAATTTTATTAATTAAATATCCAAGTTTAACAAATTTCTGAAAAGTATTAGCTCATTCATTGATTCGAGAAACGTGACTGTTACATAAGCTCTTTCCGCCACTGAATTTATTTTTAATAATCGTATTGTAGTCTAGTCCGTGATGCTGCAGAATCGTATTTCATGATACTAGGACTTCCAGGAAATCCCTTCGAATATCAAAAATAACTAATTGCTTCCGATTACGCACGCGATACTTTTCTCAAAAGATTTATATAATTCCAGTTAAACTATTTATTGCGGAACAAATATTTTATGTATTTAAAATATTACTTTTTGTATATATGTCGGATTTATTTTTTTGTTTATTTATTTAGCAAATAATCATGGAGATTATGGAAGATGGGAATTTAGTAGATCGAGTCAGAATTCTGCTGCAGAGAGATATGAAATATTATCAGGTAAATTATTAGTTAAGAAATTTCATTCAAAGTTTTAAAAAATATTTTAGTCCAAGCGGTATGTTGCTTTTGGTATTAAAAAACTTTCCAGATCAGGTGACAAGAAATTTTTCAATTTTTTTTAACTGGTGGATTTTGTTGTTCAGATGCTATATTTTTCATCTAGTTGAGAAATTTAATTTCTCTTTTTTTATTATGGTGCGAAGTTTTTCTCAGAAAAATTACTATTTTTTAGAGTTATAACAGGTTTGGGGATTTCAAGAATCCAAGGAATTTGGGTTTTTCGTAGTAAATTCATCAAATCTATTAAGAAGTTATTCTTTTTGGTTGAAAATTCGTCTTTTTGGGATTAAAAATTTATCTATTTCTTAGAAAATGCATATTTTTGGTTAAAATCTCAATTTTTTCGTAGAAGCCAGAAAATTAATCTATTTTGGTTGATGATTTATCTGTTTTGTTAAAAAATCGTATTTTTGTTTTTAGACTTAACATGTTTTTTGTAAAAAAATTCAAATATACTTCTTGAAAATATTAAGCATTACATTTTATGTCGAAAACTCATCTTTTTACTTAAAAACTTAACTTTTATTTTTGATTTTTTCTAGTTCTTTGTCGAAAATTGATCTTTTTTGTTTGAAAATGAAACTTCTTAGTTGAAAAATAATCAGATTAGTGACAAATTTTATTAGTTTGTTCAAAATTAATTATTCACTGATAATTTAACGATTTTATTTCAATTAAAAAATGTAT